>QEPC01000892.1:2227485-2253238 GCA_003113815.1 Sphenodon punctatus
CCCCCCCCCCTCACTCTCCCTCGTTTCTCCTGCTCACCTAACCGCCTTCGACCCTTCTCCCTCGCTGCCTCCCATGCCTGGAACTCCTTCTCTACCCTGTAACAGCCTGCATCTGGCTCTCCTGCTGGATCCTTCTCTACCCACATCCGCGTTGCCCCCTCCCTCCGCTCCTTCAAATCCCTCCTCAAGACCCACTTTTTCCTCGCTGCCTTTCCCAATGCCTGCTAGTCGTTCCCCATATACTTACTGTCTGCCTCCTCTGCAGACTGCTGCAACCTGATTGTAACCAAGCCAAGCACACGCACCTGAGACTTCTCATCCACTTGAATGTTTGTTAGTCTTCTCCCGTCTCTCCCACTGTCCCCTCTCCCTGTCTCCCCCTCCTTGTCTTTTAGATTGTAAGCCACAGCAGGGACCGCGTCTATTACTATGTTCTGTACAGCGCCAGGCACATGACTGACGCTATATAAATGTTTATAATAATAATAATAAGTCCCTTCTTTCTGAAGCAGCATTCTTAACCTCTGCTGTGTGTGTGTGTGTCTTTGCTAAAACTGCTTGTAGGTGAGGTTTAAGGATGTCTGCCTGCTTTTAAACCTGGCAGAGGAGGTGATTATAACCTGCCTAACCTAACTGAAATTGCTTGATTAAGTAATGTAATGTCCATCCAACGTTAACCCTTGGAACTCCTTGCGGCTGGGTCATGCCTCCCACCGTTGCCCTGGCTCCGCCCACCATTGCCCTGGCTCCGCCCACCATTGCCCTGGCTCCGCCCACCGTAGCTCGCCGGCCTTACTGCCCCACCAACCTCAAAACCCGCCAGCCGCCCCTGTAAATAACCGTTCCCAGTATTTACATGTTTTACACCACTCGTGATTTTTTACATATCATATCCCCTCTCAGTCATCTCTTCTCCATGCCTCTCCTCACACGGGAGCCCTTCCGCCCTTGATCATTTTTGTTGCCCATCTCTGTACCTTTTCTAGGTCTACTATGTCTTTTTTTTACATGGGGTGACCAGAACTGCACAATAAATAAGCATAATCCAAAGCATGCTTGCTATCCAAGCGAGTGGGTAGCATTACATCCGGTAATGCCCTCTGGGTCTGGCAGGCGAGTGGGCACAGCAGGGAAGACAGGGCCATGGATAATTTCCCAGTGTGTGCATGTCACCCCCTAGTGGCTTCTGTCCATAACAATGAACTGCAGGGAGCAAAGAGGCAGAAGATAGGCCGCATTCACATCGGCGGCGGCAGTGGTGGCAGAGAGAGTGGCGAGGGAAGACGTGGCAGCGAGGAGGAGCCGGATGGATTTTATTTGTGTGTTTATATGGTAGGCTGCCTCATGGCAGGAGGGGCGGGGAATTCAATTGAAAAATCATATAAATAAATACATTTAAAATGACAGGAAAAAAGACGGTGGGAACGGGGGAATCTGTTGCAGCTTCTCTCGCACGTCAGAGCAGGATTTTACACCCTGACAGGTGCGAGAGAAGCCGCGGCAGATCCCCCGTTCGCACCGTCTCTTTTCCTGTCATCCGACTCCTCCCCGCTGTCGCGTCTCCCCTCACTGCTCTCTGCTGCCGCCACTGCCGCCGCCGCTGTGAATGCGGCCATAGTTGCTGGGGGCCCAACTTCAGTTAACTTTGCCTATAATAATAATAATAATGCAACCACCAAGACCAGCACTTCAGGAAAAAAATATAGAACACCAAGATGTTCTTTCCTAGTCCTATAGTAACTGTTGGTGGCAATTTTACCAGTAGAGAAAGAGGGGAAGGGAGAGAGAAGGATGATAGGCTTATATGAGCCGCTGAGGCAGGGACAGCGGGATATAAATTCTGTGAAATAAAAATTAAAAAATAAATATGTCCAGAGCTCCATGGATACTGAACTGGCCTGACAGCAGCAGCTTTCATGGAATTTCATAGAATTTCATGCTTGACCAGATTGCTACAGAGATTGCCTCTGGCGGCACAGAATTGCAGCCTGAGTGTGGTGGACCATCAGCTAGCTAATTGGATACCAGCTCCGAGAGCTAACCAATGAGCCAGGTGCCAGTATATATCCCCCTTCCCAGGGGTGTAGCTACCATGGAGGGAGGGGAGTCAGTTGAGCCCAGGCCCTGGACTCTAGGGGGAAGTCTTCTGCAAGCAGTCTGAGCACTGCTAGGAAATTTTTGGAGGGAGCAGGGGTGGGAGCAGGGCCAACACTCTGCCTCCACCCACTCTGAACATTTTCTAGTGCGGCTCAGGCCACTTGCAAAGGGCTCCATCAGGAAGGAGGTTTTCAGAGGGGGTGGGGGTGGAGTGCTGCCCCTGCTGTCTCATAAACGTCCTTCCTGGTGGGGATGCTGCCACTCCAGCAGGCCTCACTTGGAGCCAGGGCAGCACCACAAGGTTTGCAGTGGGAGGCTGAAGCTGGAGTCTTGGGAGGGCCGCCACTTAGGAAGACACCCCTCCCCCCTCCCACTCCCTTGCCTTTAGGAGGGTCATAATTGGGACATGAGCCTGGGTTTACCATAGACTTGCTACACCACTGCCCCTTCTCCTGTAACTAAGCAAGCACCGACGCCTGTGCCTTTCCCTTACATTCCCCTCGCCTGCCCTCCCTTGCCCATCCAAGACTGTTTGTAACCCACTTGGATCATGGAGCTGTCTTTAATCACAACTGTTCAATATCAGCCACATTATTAGTATCATCATAATATTCTGGGGCAATGGGGTCCCCTACGACAGCTGACAAACAGAAGTGGCCAATGCCATGGGCCAGATTTTTGGGAATGGTCTGCAAGTTTAATGTGGACTGAACTGAGACTTTGGGATGTTTGAAGTCTGCTTACCTCAGCTAGATGCTTGTTTTTGCACCATTTCGTGTAAAAAAAAACTATTTCAGAATTGCCCCGCCCCCCAACCTCAAATGAACAGGAAATCCCCTTTTACCTCCCGTCATCTGTATATGCTGCTCTGTTCAACTGTGGAGAGGCTGAGGTCTGACTGAAGACAGAGGAGTTCACCGAGTCTGAGTCTCTGCCTCCAGATGCTTTCCAAGTGGATTGGGATGGCTGCAGGGAAGAGAGAAGACAGGCATTGACGCAAGCGAGATGGAGGAGAAGCCAAAAGCCCTGGAGGTAAATGAATGAAGAAACGTCTCTTCCTTTGGAGAATGGAAACACCATCGGCACCACCCAGCCCTCCAGCTGATCCACAAATGAAGGGTGTTCATGCATTCTGGAGGCATCCATGTGCAGATTGTATCCTGAATCTGATGCATACCAGTAATCGGGAAAGTTTCCCCCGCAGTCAGTAAACAGCAACCTTATTCCACAGGCAGAGAACTCCTCTTGTATTCCTTCTATGGATGCAGAGCTATCCAGCCGCACAGCATAGCCTTTGTAGTAATAAGGAGCAAGCAGTTTCCGGAGGATATAAACCAATGGGACGTACTTACCTCTCTTAAGCAAATGTGGTACAGAATAAATATAGAAGTTACATATATACCCCATCTCCAGATCCAGCAGGAGAGCCAGATGCAGGCTGTCACAGGGCTGCACGCCCCGCAATTGCACACAACACGTTTTGATGCAAAGAGTCTGTGCACAGGGGTAGGCCTTCTGGAAATTCTTGGTGAGTCTGGTTTGCAGTAGGTGGATTTCTCTAAACGCTTTTGCTTCATCATCTCTCCAACTCATCTCACAAAGATGGTGCAGAATGTCCTGATAACGTGCACTTGGAAAATTTTCCACTCTAGTTTGAACAGAGGTCATAGCCGCAGGTTTCCCTGGACTCTCTCGGGAGCTGTCCGACAAGCTACCCTGAAGGATAATGTCCATCCAAACCAAAAGCTCCCGTCGATCGACCAGCTTCCACTTCTCTGGACTCTTTCTAGTTTTGGCAGCTTTATTAATTTTCTTCCCTACTTTGTCCAGTATGAAATTGTCCAACAAGAGTAGGAAGTGTTCTCTCTCTGACAGACCCCGCTGAGAGCTGAGTCCAGATCTTACATGAAACTCCTCTTCTTCCCTGACAGTTGCTGCTTTCACTTTGTTGTTCTTAAAAGCAATGAACTTTCTGCAGAAACTCCCAAATTCAGGTGCCACTTGGACTCCTCGTCGGCACTCTGCAGGGAGCCACTGCACTTCCTGGATTATGACCAGTGTAACGTCCATCTCCGGACCAACCTACAATGCTGCCTGCGTCCCAGCCTGCAGGCCAATGTTGCAAATAAAGATTACAGCAGCTTTCTACTCACCCTACCTAACTTGGTTACAGTAGGAGCGGTTTGTTGAAATAATCATTAGTGCCAACTGAGACCTTGACATATGAACAATGAAGGCAGCTTACATAAACACACACAGCACAGACACTTTACCATCCCTAGCAGCAAAGCATGTGGCCTAGTATGCAGCTACAGGAAAGCAAAGTCAAAAAGAGCAGGATGAAACCACCACCTTGTGTCATGTGGACCAGGTATGACCAAGGTCTTGGGGTTCCCTTACTCTAGCTGTTGTCTCCAAGTGCCGCCAGATCAGCCATGAGACAGCTTACCTGCTGTGGCCATTGCTCAGTCCCAGAGACTGCCAATCTATAGGCGTAAACTTGTCACCTGTATCTTGGAGGTAGTTTGGTCATATAAATTTATCAAATGCTTCAGGTCTGTCTCAGTATAACAATCCCCCAAGACTCTCTTTACTCTGATCCAGTAACGGTACAGAGGGTGCTGTGAGTGTTTGCTGTGTGTAGAGGACGGGAGAGCTACCATTGGAGGATTGCCCTGCTACTCAAGCCTGCATCCCTCCCTCCCACAGATATCTGAAGCAAGGCAGGGCCCTGAGGGGCACCAGCCTGAAAGGTAACACCCAAAGGGTGTCGGCTGTTGGTCGGGCTGTTTGTCGGCCGGTGTGGCCGTGGCCAGACACCCTGCCCCAGAAAGAAGGAAACCAAAGCTGCCCGGCCTGCCTGCTAGCTGGTGGAGTGAGTTAGCAGCGAGCGGGAGAACACTGCTGAGTGGCCAGAACCGGAAGGAGTGCTGCCTGATTACTGTGGAGAACAGATCGGGAGGGGAGGATACCACAGCAACGCTGTCTACTAGCCCCGCTGTCATGGGAGGCGGCTGTGCAGAGAAGCTGAGGGGAGAGAAAATCAGTGGTGAGATCCAGCAGCTGGAGCAGTCCCCGTGGACTGAGAGAGGCAGCCAGCTACCCCAGAAGGAGGAGTCAAGACTGTGTCACTTTCTACACACCATACTACCTGAATAGAGAGCACCTGCGGAAAAGCTGGTTGGGAGGCCGTTCACCGGGGGTACGTACGTTGAGGGGAACTCTGCGGGAGACGAGGCTCAGAGAACGCCGCCGTGCAGCTGGGTCTACGTGGAAGCCGTTGCTAAAGCCTTTTCAGGACTTGGTTTGATTATTGACTGTATAGACAGTGGGGCTTACTTCTAAGGGATCCCTTATTCGTGGTTGCCTGTTAATCCCTCCCGCTGGTTTGCTCCTACAATTTGGGGATTCCCACTTCCGGTGACACGGCTGCTTAAAAGCCCTGCTGCCTGTGGCCTAAGGGCGTCATGCGCAGGGGCGCACCCTTGTGCACACAGCCTTAGGTGCTGGCCAGGAGTGGCCGCAGTATTTTGGGGTGTTTGTTGCTCTTTTGCTGTGTTCTGAGTTTATTGGGATTTGGCCATGGGAGAAAAACGGCTCAGAGTTTTGTCGCCTTTGACTGCTGTTATTGATAACCCTAGGCAGAAACATCCGAAATTAGATATGTGTATTGAAGGAATGCAATCTACTGGCGTTTCCGATGATAATAGTTCAGGCCATCTACTTAATGATACTAACCAGGCTCCAGTTAGAATCACTCTAAGTTTTGGAGGGCCCTCAGGCAACTCAAACCTTCAGTGTGAACAGTTGTCTGGGGAGTGTC
This sequence comes from Sphenodon punctatus, assembly GCA_003113815.1. Lineage (NCBI taxonomy): Eukaryota > Metazoa > Chordata > Lepidosauria > Sphenodontia > Sphenodontidae > Sphenodon > Sphenodon punctatus. Next base: position 2,233,406 of record QEPC01000892.1, read on the forward strand.
CTATAGGATCTCCTCAAGACCCCTCTACCGGACATATTGGTTCTGGGTTAGAGGAAACCTTGAAAGCTCAATGCCATCTTATAGCCAAGACCATATAATTGCTGTTTTCTAGTGTCTCTGATATGGGCAACTCCCTGTTGTGGGGAAGGTCGCAGTTGGAGGAGGTTTCTTCCAAATTGGATTGTTTGCAACAGAAAAAAGGGGTGGGTAGCTCCCCAACCGATCTCCGGTTGGCTGGGGATGTGTTGCCGGGGGAGCTGCTTAAAGGGGATTTCCGTGACAGAAATAGGATTTTGGCGGGCAGCCTCAATCCCAAATTTATTGTACACTCTATGGCTATTATTCAAAATGCTATATGGGTCAAGGTTAGACCTTGCCCCAATGGAGTTATTCCCAGTTGGGGCAATGTTGGTGTAATAGCTGATAATCTTTCTATCCTCCTGAGGGGCAAGTTTACTGTGGCTGATATATTAAAAGTTGAGCATCTTAGTTACAGGAGTAGTATCTCTTTCAGACTTTTTCCTCAGGGATGGAAGCCAGGTAAAAAGGATATTTTTGAGTAGGAAACACCTCCTAACAAAGGGGGTTTCCATAGATAGAGTTTTTTTTACATTAGTTCTGTACCGGTTTCAGTTAATCAGACAACAGTCCCTGCGACTGTTTTATCTTCCCCAAATTATCATCTTAGGGTTACGGCATCCAGCTATTTCCCCACATAAGCCCTTAGGAGAGGCTTTCCTTTTAGGTGAAGAGATGGACACCACCCCAGGGCGGCTGCAATTACTGCCTGCATAGGCAGATAAACTTACCAACTTGGCTTCAAGTAAAAACAATGTTGCGGAAAGTTCAGGGGAATTTTTGAATCACTTGACGGGGACTATTCCCCAGAAACCAATTCATTCCCAGGTCCAGGATGCCCCCAAAGAGAGAGTTAACAACAGCATGGGGGTTATGACTGCGGAAATCAAATCCTTTTTGGATACCAATGTGGGTGGGGTTGGAACAGTCCCCACTTTAGCCGCTTTTAATTCCCTTTCGGCTCTGGACCAGGATATTTTTATCCAGAAATTAGATGCTATAAGAGACAATTTGTCATGTTCTACTCTTGATTACCAAGCTTGCCATCTGGAGTCTCAGGGTGGAGTGCACCACTCTGAGAGTGTTTCTAAAGCATGAACTGCTTTACGATATCTGCACCAAGGAGAATTGGGTAGCCCCCCCCCCCTTGGGGATCAATCGGAGGCGGCTGTTCCACAGAATATGGGTACAAATAGGGGAGGTTGCATACAGAGAATGGAGAATCTTGTGGAAGTAGAACATTGTCCTCTATTAGATTCAGTGGCCCAACCATTGCACGCAAATATTCAATCTGGAAGAGCAGAGCTTTTGTCTACCCAATTATTGGATTTTTGGTCAGCCTCTGACTCTATAGGGGGCATGTCCAGAACTGTTGACAGGTTGAGAGCATTGGAGGATTGGTGTGTGACTCTCAGACTCTCTCAGGGTCGATATCCTGTAGTCTTTTCCCCTCTAATGCTAGACCTTTGAAAGTTATCCCTTTTACTCCTGAGTTTAGCAGGATGAGACAAAGCCAAAGGCTAAAAATTGCCTCTTGGAATATTACAGGTTTAAAATCAAAATGGCAGGATCAGGAATGGTATGATTTTTTTTGTCATCTTATGATTTAATTTTTCTTCAAGAAACCTGGTTGCAGGCGAGTGATACGCTCTCGCTCCAGGGTTTCCGGATGTATTCTGTCCCTGGTACAAGAAAGAGCTCCAAAGGCCGTGTCTCAGGTGGATTAGCAATCTTGATTGCTGATAAATATCCGATAATCAATAGACCAACTCCTGACAATTGACAGGATGTTCAAGTGGAGCTTTGGATGCCTTCACCTGGAACTTAAATTTTATTGCTAAATCTATATATCCCCCCTCAGACCTCGAGCTACTATAAACCAGAGATTTGGGAAATTTTGGAGAAATTAATAGACCATTTGTATACAACATATCCAAAAGCATTTCTAATTATAGGGGGTGACTGGAACGCCAGAATTGGCTCTCACTCTCCTGCTGTTTCGGCGTGTATGTAAGACCTGGCTGTTCTGTCAGACTTTTGGCGAGGGGCAGGGGTGGGGGGGTTTCCCCACATATTTTATTTTTAAATTGTTTTAAAATTTTTGTATTGTTTTTATTGAATGTTGTTTGCTGCCCCGGGCTGCCCTGAAGGCAGGAGGGGCGGGATATAAATTTTAAATAAATAAATAAAAATAAAAAATTGGAGTAGAATCGCATCTTATCTCCTCTTTGGAGGAAGATGCGGAGTATTATCCATCAAGTAGGAATAGTAGAGACCCCTTTGTCAATGACTCAGGCCGCTCTATGTTAAACCTCCTGAGAACTTGTACCTTGATGACTCTGAATGGCACCATACCGGATGATTTGGAGGGAAATTATACATTTGTGAATGTTAATGGGAAAAGTATTGTTGATTATATAGTGGTTCCTGCTCATCTTTGTGATAATTTCCAGAACTTACAGATAGTTACTAGACCCGAAAGGGAACATATGGTTCTGATGGTTGATTTCACTTTTTCTGATATCATTTCCCCCAAAGTGAGGAAGACTGCTGGGTATAAGGGATCCTTGGGGCAGACTAGAATAAGATGGTCTACGGGGCAGGCTATTCAGGTCTATGACTCTCTGTGGGGACAAGAGTTGTGTCGATTGCGACATATGATAATGTCAAGAGTGAGGCAGGATTTTGACATTTTGGATAGTCTTTTCTCAAAGATAATATCTACTAAGTTCCAAAGTACTATCACATTGAGTACATCTCAAAAATCCTGTGGTAAATAGATGGTATGACCAAGAATGTAGAGTTGCCAAGGCTGCTTTGCTTCGGGCCAAAACTAGTTGGATTAGAACGGACTCTGAGGAACTTAGAAATTCCTACTTGTTGGAAAGGAATTCCTATAAATCCATAAGTAAACTAAAGAAGGAACGTCACACAAATTTGATATGGGCAAGACTTAAGGTGACTGCATCTCGGAAAGATTCAAAGACATTCTGGAATATAATTAATTCCAAATGGTGCCCTAGATCATTCCCAAATTCAGCACCAATGGAGGAGGCAGTTTGGGTGGATTTCTTTACCATGTTATACCAGAAGGAAGCTCAGGAAATAGAGTTAGAGTCTCTCTTCCCCCTCCCAATATACTTCTGGATCTTACATATGTGAATTTTGATCCCTATAAGGGACTCTGAGATTTTTGAGTTAATTGTAAGCTTAAAGCACAATAAGGCACCAGGTTATGATTATGTAACCGCTGAAGCATTGCAGGTAAACCCAGATTAGTGGCCCCCCTTATTAGCTAAATATCTCACTCTCATTAATAGATCTGGGAGGATACCCCGCTGTTGGGGTTAAAGTATTATAGCCCCAATTTTTAAGAAGGGAGATTTAAAGGATTCCGCGTGTTATAGACCTATTAGCCTTCTTCCTGTTATAGGGAAGTTATATGCCAAGACACTTCTCAGACAGTTAGAGAATTGGATTTCAGCCTGCTCCCTGATACCAGAGGAACAGTTTGGTTTTCGTAAGGGCAGCTCTACCACAGACAATTGTTTTATACTGTCGCACCTGATATTTAAGTACACTAAAATAAGAGCTGGAAAGTTATTCTTGGCCTTTATTGATTTTCAGAAAGCCTTTGACTCTGTGCCTCGAACATTATTGTGGGCTAAGCTGAGACAATGGGGGATAAATGGGAAAATGCTTGCCCTACTTATACAACTTCATTCTGATAACTCAGCTAGGATAAGGATGGGGATACAGGGGAATTTGTCTGGCCCCATACCAATAGATCGGGGTGTTAGGCAGGGCTGCATATTAGCGCCAACTTTATTTAACATCTTTTTGAGTGATTTAATAAGGTGCTTAATGGGAAAGGAGGGCTGCCCGCCCAAGATTAAGAATCGGCCCATTACAGCCCTCTTGTACGCAGACGACATGGTGCTAATGTCTCATACTAAAAGAGGGTTATGTCATCAACTGGAGAAACTCTTAGATTATCGTTCCAAGAATGGTTTGATTATTAATTCCAAGAAGTCACAGATTATGGTTATTGAAAGAAGATTAAAACCTCGTGTTTGGAACATAAAGGGCAATGTATTTGTACAAGTCAAATCCTTTGTGTATTTGGGTGTGAATTTCGGCAGCAATGGTTTGGGAGGAAAACATCGTCAATATAGAATACTTAAATCTGCCGCTGTATACAAGGGGATTTTAAGACTAGCAGCCAGATCTAAAGTAGTTGCACCCTCTACTGTCCTTGGGGTGTTTGAAGCAAAGGTTTTCTCTTTGCTCGCATATGGTGCAGAATATCTCCCTCTGAACCTTTTTAAGACCTTTGAAATCATTCAAAACAAATTCCTTAGAGGCCTTTTGAGAGTTCCCCCGGGCACTCCAGAAACAGTTTTGAGAGCGGAAACAGGTATGCTTCCAGTTACCTGCTCTGCTATGGCCCTTATAAGTTATAAGTTATGGGATACTGGGTCAAACTGTGCTTCCAGGAAAGAGACAACCTTGTAATGCAATATCTCATAGAAGAACTTGAATATGATGGGGCATTGAATTTCCCCTGGCTTTCGCAAATTTTATTTGCTTTGCCTCGATTGGGTTTATCAACTTCCTGCCTGTGGGGGAAATCTGTTGACTCCCAAAAAGCACTAATATCCACTAGGATTAATAATATTGCCAGGCAAAACGACATGGTGGCAATAGCCACATGGAAAGTGCCACTTTGGTATCAGTATATCAAACTCCTGCATGAATTTGATCCATACTTAGACGTGATAAAAGACCCAACTTTGCGAAGGAACTTTACTTTACTATGATTTCAATTGTACAATTCAGCAATTTTGGTTGGATGCTATCTCAGTCGACCCTATGATAGTCGTAATTGCCTATGTACATTGAATGAGGTGAAGAATTTACCTCGTTTTATTTAGGTGCCCCCATTATGCTATGCTCCGGCAAGTCTGACTTCAGCCATTATGGGAGGGTAAGGAGGGTAAAGATCTTTTGTTGATACCACAAAAAATTAGGCTTTTATTAACTATATCTGTAGAGAAAGAGATGTTATCTGTTGCTTTGTATGCAACATTAGCCGCAAAAAAGAGACAGGAGATGGCGCAGAGTATTTAAGTTGGAGATTTATCATATAGTGTTACGAGACTCCCTAATTTGGAAGTTCCTCTTGTACTGTGTTATCTTTTGTTGCTGCCTATTGTTATTGGTTTCCAATTTTTAGTATATTTGACTCTGGAGGATTTCTCCTATGTTATAGTTTAGCTTGATGCTACTACCCTGTAAATTATCATTGGGTTTATATTTATGTAGTATTTTATTGCCTATTTATTTATATTTTTGTAGGTTCTTTTTGCCATGGTGAAAGCTAGTGCATAATAAAGTGATTGATTGATCCAGTAACAGAGACACCAACTTAAAAGAGAAAGTTCATTAAAAGTTTTAAGATTGTCAGTAAGTATCAGAGCTTATACAAAAGCATTACACTCCAACATGTGACAGAGGAAAAAATAGGTACACTTCATGTCACTCGTAATTTGCACGCATTTCCATATGTTTGTGAAAACTTGTAATAACCCACTGACTAACTTTCAGAGCTGGAAAAAAAGGATGTCTGTGTGAGAGGTTCCGTGTACACACATGTTTGTATGGGCATGACTGGTGGTTCGAGTTACAATTTATTAAAAAGTAAACATTTTCAAACATGTGCATGGACTTTGGTTCAGACGTTTCAGTTTTAAAGACATGCAGAGGATCACAGTTAGAAGCAGTGACCATCCTTTTCAGCATGCATAAAATCCTCTCTCACACAAACACACCCACACCTCTCCTTGCCTTTTATAATTTTCATCTTGATCCCAGGCATACAGCTCCCTCCTGCCTGGGTGTTACCTTGCTTTGTTCTTTGATAGCAGTGCTTATCCCAAGCTTGTTAAAGTGAGAAAAGGTGTCCCACCCTCCAGCAGTGAAGCAGCTGGAATGTTAACCTACGAGTCACAGCTGTTTCTGGATGGATTAATAAGGTGTTAATTACACCCTTTGTCTGCTGAACCCTATACAAATTGTACACTGCTGGTAAGGTGGTACAAAATAACAAAACTCATTACTGTACCAAACAAAAGGTAATGTTGGAGTGTATGCAAAAGTTGCATAAATGAAATAAGAGAAATAATATGCAATGTTAGCTTGACTTACAAATTACGCTAGCTAAACCCTTACCAAATCTTAAGTTCCCAAGCATCATGATTCTTGATCAGTTCAGGTCTGGCTTGAAACTTTAAAGAGCAACGTCCTACCATGCTGGCAAGCCAGTATTGCTGCTGATCGTCACGTGTTGATAAAAGCAAGCTGTAGAATGAATCCAGGTGCTGCTCAAGTAGCCTTTAGTCTTTGTCTCAGTTTCTGGTAAATTTCCTCCAAGGAGATGTTAACCCATCATTTTGCTGACCCACCATGCTCCTATAATTAATAACTGCTTGCCATGATGTTTGACACATTACACAAATCATACCGACACCAAACACCTTTAGGTTTCATCAGAGTTTTAGAAATACATCAGTGCTGAGATTAAATACATGTATACCAGGTCATACTCCATCACTCCAAGTCCCTCAAGGTGTAGCTAGAATAGGGGCAGGTGGTGCAGCTGCAGTTGGGCCCAAGAGCCTGGGGGCCCCACACCCTGAAGCAGCTGCATCTCCTCTGGGGCTATCCCGAGGGTCTAGCCTTTCACAGGGGCCTAGTAGGACCAACTCCATTGGGAGTCTTGCTTTATCTCTGCCAGAGTTGCCTGTGCCTTCCCCAGTGGCTGCCATCCTACCCCCAGCACCTCCACCTTTCTCCCGGACTCATACCTCTTTTCCCCTACCCCAGCACGTCCTCCCCCAAACACCAGTCTGCTCTGGGCCTCACTGCCCCCACATGCCCCGGCCTCCCCCTGCTCCCCCACCCCATCCCAGTTTTCCCAGGGCCCTATTAAACCTAGTTATGCCACTGCTAGGAAGGCAGAGAGTAGGAACCAGAGCCAGATCCCAAACAGTGCAATACATGAGGGCCATGAAATGAACTGGAACTGGCAACAAGAGAGTGAGATGCACTGGCATAAAATACCAGCTATAGAGCCTCCTATGCAGGAACCCCGGCCTACAGAGGACTTGTGGTTTGGCAAATGAAGTGGAGGCTTCTGCTTTGATGCTAAATGTTGTGCTTTTGATCTCTCAGCCCAGGCAAAACCCTGGGTAACCAAGATGAACAGGAAAGGCCCAAGCTAATACATTGTGTAGGTGGGAGTGCAAAGCTCTCATAGGGTCTGAATTTGCAAGTGAAAGGTGTGGAGTACCAGAACAAATGGAAAAAGTCCATCTCTTTCTCTAGGAGAGATTTACCATCGTCAAAGGAAGTAGATCAGGCACAGGCAGGGACCTGTTATTAAAGTAAACTGTTTTTACACATGACCTACTACAGCCATGGAAATTAGCAAGCATGGAGATAATACATGCTGAACTGGGAGACTCAAATGGTTGAAACAACATCTGCAGTGAAATAATGCACAGATACTGGAAGGAAAGCAGAGATCATCATCTTTTGAAATCAGTACCTGCTAGAAAGAACTCTTTCCACTAGAAGACTCTAGTCCTTCAGGCACTTCCCTCAGGTGTAATCCCACTGACTTCAAATGGGACCCCTCAAATGGTATGAGGTTCTTGTCCAATGTAATAGAAATCATCAAATCAATTTCTCTCCCAGCTTCCACAAACATTTGCACAAGTACGCATGCAGCAGGTGTTGCTGATAAAAATGGCAGGTATATTGGGTTGGACAATAGAGGCACTTTTGGATTCAGTAGGAGAAGACGACTCTGAGCATGTCGAGATGATTATTGATTACCTTAACAGGGTAAACAAGCCAGGTTTCCCAAATCAGGAATATTATTGTTGTGCGATCTAACTAAGCATACGGGCTCCTGGATGGGCTCTGCAGACATTTCAGTCACATCAGGTATTCCTACTACTGCAATTATTTTTGCAAATGTTCTTGACACGTTTGCTTTGTCTCTGAAACAGTGCCTGATCCCAACCGTTTTGAGAGTTGCTTAGTAACTTTTAGTTTCTATGTTTATCTTTGTATTAGTGTTTGTCCCTGAAAATGCAAATCAGTCTGACCGCATCATGCTGCCTAAAGGAATGTAAAAGTAAGGGTCTCTCTCAGAATTCTCTGTGCTTGTAAATAAATAAATAAATAAATTCAACTTTACACTAAGCTTCACTTACTCCAGAACAAATGATTTAGAGCCCTTTTCCACTTAATTATTGCATGCAGAGGAATCTTTTTCTCTACTGAAATTATCCAGGAATCTTTGAGTTCACCCAAAACTCTTGTCAGGATGCACCTAATGTGGGCAAATACAAGAATAGGATTCCAGCAAAGCAAAACAGACACAAGTCAAAGGGGAAACACAAACCGGGGTGGAAATAAAACTGCAACAGACTCATTTCACTTTATTGTCAGTCAGCGAGACAGACTCGTGTTTGGAGGGGTGGGGATGGAGGTCAGGGAACAGTTTCTTAGTTATTTTTTTCCTAATTTTATCTTCTTTTTTTGATAAAACCAGTCATTGAAAGAATCTGTTTCCGTCCTGGAATCCAGGCAGTGGCCCCAGTGGTTTAAATGCAACTCTGCTTTGCTCCTACTGAACGATGCACAATTTTTTGTTGCGAGTGATTCTCGGGACAGCGCTCCCACCATCTCTCATTCCTTGAACTGCTTTGACGATCTAAAATCAAACCAAGACAACCCAATTAAGCCCCATCAGAGCAAAGGCATAAGAACATAGAATCAAAGAGTCACAATGCTGGAAGGTACATCAAGGGTCATCTAGTGCAGCATTCTGCAGGATCCGCCACACCCCAACCACCCAACAGAGAGAAATCCCAAAAGCTACAAGTAGAGACTGGGACCCACCAGAGCACACGGATGCCTAAAATACCAGGAAATAATTTAGAAAAAGGTACCCATGCTGCAGGGGAAGGCGAAAAACCCTCAGAGTCAACTGCCGATCTGCCCCGAGGGGAAATTCGTTCTTGACCTCAAATATGGCGATCAGTTAGACCCTGAGCATGTGCACAGGCCCCAACATTTACTTTTACATTCCCCACGTAAGTGCCATACCAGGTCAGAGCAGTGGTCCATCTAGCCCAGCATCCTGTCTCCGACAGTAGCCAGCTGTGGTAGGTCAAAGAGATGTACAGGTCATGGAGGTATGATCCATCTCCTGCTGACCACTCCCAACTACCAGTAGCCAGGGGTTTAAGCCCCAGCTCGTAGGCGTTTATGGCTCTATCCTCGAAGAATTTGGCTCATTTCTGTTTGAAGCTAGTTATGCTGCTGGCTTTCACCGCCTCCTATGGCAGTGAGTCCCACAACTGTATTGTCCGCTGCATGAAAAAGTACTTCCTTTTGTTCATTCTAAATCTATTGCCATTTAACTTCAGTGTGTGTTCCCTTGTTCTCTTATTGTGAGAAAGAGCAAACAACAGTTCCCTATTTACTTTCTCCTCCATACCACTCATGATTTTACAAACTTCTATTATATCCTCCCTTAACCACCTCTTCTCCAAGCTAAACAGCCCTAACCTATTGAGCCTCTGACGCGTTTCCATTTCTATTATATCTGTCTTGAGACGGGGCGACCAGAATTGCACACAATATTCAAGGTGGAGCCATACCAATGATTTATACAGCAGCATTATGATACTTTCCTTTTTATATTCTATTCCTTTCACAATAATGTCTAGCATTCAGTTTGCCTTTTTGACTGCTGCCGCACACTGAGATGTCTTCAAGGAACTATCCACAGTGACTCCAAGCTCCTTCTCCTGAGTGATTACACCCAGATTAGAACCTAGCATCGTGTATGGACAGTGAGGATTGTTTTTTCCTATGTGCATATACTAAGCCTATTAAACTTAGCTACACCACTGTTTGTCAATAGCACTTAGACCAACAAACAGTGAATTCCCTCTGAAAAGGGACCTGCCATTGGCGGAAGGGCCACCAGGAGTACAGCTGGTTCTTCTAACCACTCCTAAAATCTAGGTGGGCCACCTTTAACTGTGATGCATAGTTCTCTGGCAGGAGGCCATTAAAAGCTGCTCCCTCACAGGTACGCTGTGCCACACCACACGCATCTCTTTAGGCAAACATTCATGCTCAAACATTCATTCATGTTCATTTCCTGAGCTGATTGTGACCAAGCCAACCCCAACCCTCATAACTTACATCTTCAGTAAAAGGAAAGCCAGATGTTTCAAGCTTAGAAAATACCAGCTTGTCATTTATCTTGACTTCGAAGCTTCCTGCAAGAGAGAGATTGGTTTCAGGTGCTTATGCTAGCAACATTTGCGGTGCCTGTCTCCAATTATTATAAATTAAACACCAGGGAGATGCTCTCACCCTTCTGAAAGCTTACGGCTAAACGTACAAAACGCAAACACCAGCCTGGATACATCTTTTATAATAATAAAGTTTCTCCCTTCAGAGTCTGTTGTCATTCTGCCAGGGTTGGGGACCTTTTCCCTCCTGGGGGTCATTATATAAATTAGTACAAGCTCCAAGAGCCACATAGAAGTTGGGGATGGAGGGTACCATGAGGGATATGCTCAAGAAAAGGAGGATCCAGATCATGGATCAGTGCCATGGATCTGTCCACTATCCATCCCTTATATGCATGCCCTTATCTCTGCTCCCTCACCCTGAGCTCAGGTTTTCAGTGCTTGGGCATAAGCTACTGGATCCAGTGGCTGGAAAGGGGCCACATTTGGCCCTAGGCCTGAGGCTTTCCATCTCACAGCTCAAGAGGCCAACCAAGGAGAGAACCTGATGGACCCCGAGTGCCACTTGAGGGTGTGCACACTCACAGCTGTCCTGTTTCTAGGTTATGCCCCTCATAGGCTTGTTAGTACAAGCTGAACCCATATGTGACAATTCAAAGGCTTAAATGGAACATGCCGGAACAAAAGTATAGACCAGTCATGGGACTAATCATAGGGTTATGCAAATCAAAACAATGTCCTGACATTGCAATACATAGGCAAGAAAGACATTAAATGGTGAATCAACCCATCGAAATCCCTACAGTGACTGCAGCTCCATTTGAAAACAGCATCTGCCCACTTCTGCAGGACAGATTAGGACTGGCCCAGAGGTAACTACTAACACAGTTAATGGCATATATATCATAGTGATACCATACCTTTCCTACCTACTTCACCACCAATCTTCGCCTCAAGAACTTGCTCCTTGATTTTGTTGGAAAGTTCCTGATAACGGGCTGCATACCCTCATCCTCCACTGTAACAAACAGACCAAAAAATAGTTGTGTACCATCCACAAAGTGTTATGCTGGCAACAGTATTAACACAACAAGTTACACCAAAGGCACAGGCCTCCATTGCTTTTCATGGATGGAGGATTGTGCTCTGGGTTTTCCAGGGAATTGGTAGTCTTCACCTACAATAAAGCTATTCTGTATATACCTTCATTATTTGGTGTGCATACACACACACCTCACACGGCTAGACACCAGAAGCCTTGTTTCTAGTGCTCCTCAACTGATCTGGGAATTCTAGTGCTACATTTCTCCAGGAACACTTCTGCAACAGTCAATTCAAACCCCTTGTAGGCTCTAGTTACAGGATGATTTGTATTGACTTTTCTAGTAGAGCTTTCCCAAGGTATATTTTAGTTACTTTTAATTCCCTGTAGGTTTGGCCTTTGGTTTATTTTTCAAAGAACCAGGGATACGGGGGGAGGGAGGAGAATAGGAGATTCTTTCATGTGTGAATAGGAGGTTCTTTCATTCATAAGTAATTGCAGCATTGCCAATTCTCGCAAATTTATTGTGAAACATGCAATTTCTAAGTCTCACTCACAATCTCGCAATTAGTGTCACTAATCTTGTAAAATTGGGAGTATGGCCGATTGCTGTGGGACTGCTGGCCTCCAGTCTGGTGGCTACTGGCTGCTCCATGCCTCCCTCTGCATTCTACAGGGAGCTGAGCTTGCTCTCTGCGTCCCCAGCCACTCTGCAGAGCTTAGCTGGGACCTGATAGTAAATTATCTGAGTGGGGAGGGGAGCAGGGGAGACTTTTTCCAGCTGTGTGCAACACTCTAATTAGTCTCCGTTTCCAGGAAAGTACACAGTGCAACCCTGATTGGTCTCCCTGGAAACAAGGACCAATTAGAGTGTTGCACACAACTGGGAAGAAGCAGTTGCTCCACTCCCCACTCAAATATGAAATAATTTACTGTCAGATCCCAGCTGAGCTCAGCAGAGTGCAGCATGGCAGGGGAGGCAAAGAGCAAGCTCAGCTCTCTGCAGAATGCAGAGGGAGGCAGCCACCAGACAGGAGGCTAGGAGACCGATGGTGAGGTAAGTCAGCTAGTGTCCTGGGGCATCCTGGGATGCCCTAATACTATTTAAAAAAGAAAAAAAGATCAGAGAAATCTCACAAGAACTCGTAGTGGGACCAAGATTTTGGTGAGACCTTGGGCTCCGGTGTTCAATCTTGTGAGAATGTTTTAAATTCCCATTTCAGCCCTTCTCATCGGGAGGCTTTGCAGAAAGCTGAGCATTGGGAAGTGCAGCATAGGAGGGAGCCCATCAGCCACCAGCCCCTCAGCAGCAGCATGACGTGGTGAGTAAGCCCACCTCCAACCCCAGGGGCATCACTAGGCCTGGACTTTAGCCCCCAATCTTTTCCCCAGAGCCTCATATCCTGTGCCACCTTGCCTGATCAGCAACTTTGTTGGGTGTCTCTGCGCCCCTCCTGGGCTCTGGAAGGACTAAAAGTAAGGAAGGAGGGAGGCACAGTGGGTGGAGCAGCCTCTTTCCCAAGTGCTGCCAGCTCCCATGTTGTTGCTGCTGAGCAGCTGTTAATTTATTTATGTTTGAAAAAAAAGCAACTCATGATTTATAGACCAAATACAGGCCTGTTAAAGAAACCATCTTTGGACGTTGAAGCACCGGCCAGTTACCGGCCTGTCTCTAATCTTCCCTTTTTAGGGAAGGTTATTGAATGGGTTGTGACCCAGCAGCTCTGGAGACACCTGGATGGCAGTCAGTTTTCTAGACCCTTTTCAGTCGGGGTTTCACCCAGGGTATGGCTCCGAGACTGCGTTGGTGGCCTTGATGGACGACCTCCGCTAAGAGATGGACTCAGGACGTTCAACACTACTCGTCCTGTTCGATCTATCAGCTGCTTTTGATACAGTGGGCCATGGGTTATTGCTGAGATAACTGTGGTCCCTGGGGTGTGTGTGGACAGGACGGTCCTTGGATGGTTCAGCTCATTCCTCTCAGGAAGGAGCCAGCGGGTGGTGTTGGAGGCTGAAACGTCTAGCCCCCGGGACCTCTCTTGCGGTATACCGCAAGGTTCTATTTTGTCTCCATTATTGTTTAACATCTATATGCAACCCCTGGGGGAGGTTGTGAGACGGTTTGGTGTGCGTTGCCTCCAATATGGTGATGACACCCAGCTATACCTCTCTTTTTCAACTGACCCAGGCCCTGCAGTCTCGGTGCTTTCCTGGTGCCTGGAGGCAGTGGCTGACTGGATGCAGCTGAGCAGACTGAAGCTGAATCCCGATAAGATGGAGGTGATGTTGGTGGGTCAGGCGGCGGGGGTGATGGCTCCCCTTGTTGAGGGGGACCGCCCCCAGCTGGCTGCCTGGGTCCGGAGCTAGGGAATCCTGTTGGACCCCAGCCTTTGGCTGGATTGCCAGGTAGAGGCGGTGGTGAACGGAGCCTTTCGACAGCTATATCTTGTGCGGAGGCTCCGGCCATGTTTCGGACTCCGACCTGGCCACCCTCATCCATGCGTTCATCACCTCGAAGCTGGTATACTACAACGCACTCTACATGGGGCAGCCCCTGGTGACGGTTCGGAAGCTGCAACTGGTGCAGAATGCGGCGGCCCATCTTCTGCCAGGGACGGGCCGTAGGGAGCACATAACACCAGTGCTCCGAGCTCTGCACTGGTTGCCTATAGCGTTCTGAGCCCGATTCAAGGTGCTGGCTTTAACCTTTAAATCCCTATACAGCTTGGGCCCCTCCTATCTGAGAGACCGCCTCACTCCTCGGGTCCTGGGGCGATCTTTGTGGTCTGTCGGGGGCGCCTTCTTGGAGGTCCCCCAGGTTAGCCGGGTGGCCACAATGGAGAGGGCGTTCTTAATGGTAGCACCACAGCTGTGGAACTCCCTCCCGGGGGAAGCTCAACTAGCCCCGAGTCTGCTGGCCTTCCGCCGGGCCTGTAAGACCTTGTTGTTCATCCAGTCCTTCGGGGAAGGGAGTGGGTGGGGGAGACGGGTAGTGGGGGCGGGGCTGGGTTGGGTTAGGGAGGGTTTGGGTATGGGTTATTTTAATCTGGGGGGTTTAGGTTGTTTTAATTTTATTTTTAGTTATGTGTTTTAAAATGTTGTTAGCTGCCTCGAGATGCTTGTAGCAGGAGGGGATGGCATATACATTTTAATAATAATGAATCAAATAAATAAATAAATATCTTGATTTTTAAGAATTTTTATCTTGATTTGTGAGACAGTGGGTTTGGCAACACTGTAATTGTGGCATCTGGCACAAGGTTATAGAACTTCAAGCAGCAAGGTAAACAGACCGCTAAGTGGTCTGTCCTCTCCCACTGAGTTGGAGACAAAGGAGTTGAGATGATCTCTCTTATTGGAACAACTTCTGTTGGCAAGAGAGAAGGCCTTCCTCAGGCACGTAAAGAGCAATAACTACAGACTGGGCCAAGCAGGCTAGACAGTGACATAAAAAGGTTGTGGTGGCCCAGGCTCATGTCACAATTCTACTCCCCTTCAACCCAAGGGCAATGGGGTAGGGATTACCCATGAAGATGGTGTTGCTGCAGCTCCCAGCGGCAGCAACCCTGACAGTAACTTTTAAGAGTGGGTGGGGCCGACACGTCACCTTCACCCACTCTGAAAGCTTCCTTCTTGGCGGGGCCCATTGCAGGCAACGTGAGTAGTACCACTAGGAAATTTTCAGAGTCATCAGAGGTGGAGTGCTAGCCCTGCTCCCTTCCTCACCCACTCTGATAATTTCGTAGCAGTGCTCAGGACCCCTCTGAATCCGGGTCCTGGGCTCAATTGAGCCCCCTCACTCCGTGATGCCTTTGCCAGGGGCAGAAGTGGGCTCCCCCACTGCTCGTTCCAGCTCCCACCACAGAATCCTCAACCGCCAGTGGAGATCCCTCCATACCTGTCCCTGCCCCAGAGCCAGCGCAGACTTGAACACCATGACTCTTATGGCCTCAGGCTCAAGAGCCAGCCTTTGTTTGAGGAACCAGCGGAAGTTCTAGGCGAGGGCACGCTGGACCCAGATGCCAACTTTGTAGAGGCAGCAGGGGAGAACGGTAAGCTAATGCACGGGGGGTGCGGGGAGGAGGTAGCACTTGCATTTATACAGCTGTGTGATCAAGGCTTCTATTTATTGGGATCTAATTTTTTTTTATTTATTTTTTTACCATGTTGACAGGTGGACAGGAGAATATGGAGGAGCACCAGAAAAATCCCTGGCAAACAGCTCCACTGGAAGGGAACGGTAGGCACAAGAAGTGGGTGGAAAGACACCCATGGGCTGGGGGAAGCTCCCATGGTGGGATGGTGGGAACGAAAGCCAAAATGGTGGGCAGGGGAGGGTGGGTGGAAGTGGCGTAAATGGCAGTACTTGATTTACAGTGATTGCGGGAGGAGAACCATGTGGTGCCGAGATCCCACCACAGCAACCACCCCAGCAGCAGCATAGGCCCACTTCCTTTTGGGTGGGCAAAGGGCTGTAAATTAGGCAGGAAAGGTGGGTGGGAGCTGAAGCACCAGGGCGGGTAGGTGGGTGGGGCAGTCTGAACTAATGGCTTTTCTTGTTGCCTTGCCACAAGC
The DNA here is from genome assembly GCA_003113815.1 of Sphenodon punctatus. Classification (NCBI taxonomy): domain Eukaryota; kingdom Metazoa; phylum Chordata; class Lepidosauria; order Sphenodontia; family Sphenodontidae; genus Sphenodon; species Sphenodon punctatus. The sequence goes on from QEPC01000892.1 coordinate 2,249,447, forward strand.
CTGCCAGTGCAATAGTTGCAAATGGAACTTCCAGCCACAAACGCCCAGCGGAACCAGGACCTGCGCGCAGGAACGATTTGGTAAGGGAGCTGCTTAGAGAGTTCACGTGGCGGGTGGACGAGAACTGGGATGCCATTAACAGCATGGCCAGGGAACATAGGCAGCTGGTGCAGCCGAATACCACAGAACACAAGGCCTTTGCTGCTGAGGCCTGCCTAGACTGCCGGCAGAAAGACAGGCAACGTGCCCACCTCTGGCAGCAGTTTGAGCAGTTGGATAGTGTGATGGAGTGGACCGAAATGTGGGCACAGACTCAAAGCAGCTTGTCCCAGTCCATCCAGCTCCAGACCGCCCTGCTTGAGCATGTTGCTGCTGTGACCATGCGGATTGTTGCACAGGGGCAGGCACCATATCCCAACCCCCACCAGCAATTCACACCCCACTCCTCAGAACCTGTCCACCCACCCTGGTTTCCCCAGCAATCCACCCCCTAGGTAAAGCACCTGAGCCCTCTCTGTGCTGTGCTAATGCCAGTGAATAGTTCTGGGCCAGGGACACCTCCCCACACCCAGTCATTCCAGCACACCTCCCACAAACACGCGTCCACAGGCAGATCCATGGGAGGAGGAACGGAAAATGTCCCCCTGCCAGTCCCGCTACCCAAGCGAGCACATCCAGCTGCCCCCAAAAGGGGCAGGCGCAAGAAGTAATCACATTTTTATAAATAATGTATAATATTTATAAACATGTTCCATTGCAGCCCCTATGGTCAGCCGGGAGAGCCCTCTTGCAGGTTCCATCTGTTACCCTTGTCCCTGGGACTGGGGGGCGCAGGAGGGCGTTCTCAGTTGCTGCCCCAGTTTTGTGCAACTCCCTTCTTCAGGAGGTTCACTTGAGTTCAAGCATCAGCATCTTCTGGAGACAGCGTAAAACACTGTTACTTGAAAAGACATTTGGCGGGTAGGGGAGAGGGGTTGGTTGGGTTTTTGGGTAGGGTTGTGGGGGAAGGTGGGAGTTTTTGTTGGAATTTTATTGTCCTGGTTTTACGAATTGTGACCCACCCTGAGCTTTTATGGGAAGGGCGGCATATACATTTGAATAAATAATTTTAATGAAGTTATTAAAATAAAAAAAAATTAAAAAAAGTCTTTTTAAAGACTTTATTGATAACACAAAAGGAACATTGAAACAGTTCACCAATGTTCATTAAACGGTCACTAATGGGGGGTGTTTGTGGTAGCATTGTGGTTGCTATGCCAGGACAAGGTGTCCCGGATCCCCCTGGGTGTGCGCTGGGTACTCAGCTGGGCTATAAGGAGCTGCCTAACTGAGTCAGACCAATGGACCATCTACTGTCACAACCTGACACAGCTGCAGGGTTTCAAATCCAGCTCTCCAGGGTCTACAGCGGAGGCCTCACCCAGGCATGCTTCCAGAGATCCTGAATCGGAGATGCCGGGGACTGGACTTGGGACTTTATACAGGCAAAGCATGCGCTCTACCACCTGAGCCACGGCCCACCCTGCGGCCCAGAACAGGGACACTGGCTTGCCGGAGCTAGCTGGCAAGAGGTTCTCCAATACAGCCCACCAGTCTCGCAGATGTTGTGGAGAACACAGGCAGCAGTTGTTAGCAGGGGAGTGGTCTCTGGATGAAAATCAATCCTAGTAGCTATTAATCTCCAGTGCTGCTTTAAAAGCCCCAACTCCCTCTCCACAACGGAGTGAGTGATGCTGAGCTGCAGGTTAAAGTACCTTTGCTCTGGGGCACAGCTAACGCTGTATGCCTTCATAAGCCACGGCTTCAGGGGTAGGCTGGGTCCCTGAGAACAGCAGGCCTCATGANAGTCTGCTGGCCTTCCGCCGGGCCTGTAAGACCTGGTTGTTCATCCAGTCCTTCGAGGAAGGGAGTGGGTGGGGGAGACGGGTAGTGGGGGCGGGGCTGGGTTGGGTTAGGGAGGGTTTGGGTATGGGTTATTTTAATCTGGGGGGTTTAGGTTGTTTTAATTTTATTTTTAGTTATGTGTTTTAAAATGTTGTTAGCTGCCTCGAGATGCTTGTAGCAGGAGGGGATGGCATATACATTTTAATAATAATGAATCAAATAAATAAATAAATATCTTGATTTTTAAGAATTTTTATCTTGATTTGTGAGACAGTGGGTTTGGCAACACTGTAATTGTGGCATCTGGCACAAGGTTATAGAACTTCAAGCAGCAAGGTAAACAGACCGCTAAGTGGTCTGTCCTCTCCCACTGAGTTGGAGACAAAGGAGTTGAGATGATCTCTCTTATTGGAACAACTTCTGTTGGCAAGAGAGAAGGCCTTCCTCAGGCACGTAAAGAGCAATAACTACAGACTGGGCCAAGCAGGCTAGACAGTGACATAAAAAGGTTGTGGTGGCCCAGGCTCATGTCACAATTCTACTCCCCTTCAACCCAAGGGCAATGGGGTGGGGATTACCCATGAAGATGGTGTTGCTGCAGCTCCCAGCGGCAGCAACCCTGACAGTAACTTTTAAGAGTGGGTGGGGCCGACACGTCACCTTCACCCACTCTAAAAGCTTCCTTCTTGGCGGGGCCCATTGCAGGCAACGTGAGTAGTACCACTAGGAAATTTTAAGAGTCATCAGAGGTGGAGTGCTAGCCCTGCTCCCTTCCTCACCCACTCTGATAATTTCGTAGCAGTGCTCAGGACCCCTCTGAATCCGGGTCCTGGGCTCAATTGAGCCCCCTCACTCCGTGATGCCTTTGCCAGGGGCAGAAGTGGGCTCCCCCACTGCTCGTTCCAGCTCCCACCACAGAATCCTCAACCGCCAGTGGAGATCCCTCCATACCTGTCCCTGCCCCAGAGCCAGCGCAGACTTGAACACCATGACTCTTATGGCCTCAGGCTCAAGAGCCAGCCTTTGTTTGAGGAACCAGCGGAAGTTCTAGGCGAGGGCACGCTGGACCCAGATGCCAACTTTGTAGAGGCAGCAGGGGAGAACGGTAAGCTAATGCACGGGGGGTGCGGGGAGGAGGTAGCACTTGCATTTATACAGCTGTGTGATCAAGGCTTCTATTTATTGGGATCTAATTTTTTTTTATTTATTTTTTTACCATGTTGACAGGTGGACAGGAGAATATGGAGGAGCACCAGAAAAATCCCTGGCAAACAGCTCCACTGGAAGGGAACGGTAGGCACAAGAAGTGGGTGGAAAGACACCCATGGGCTGGGGGAAGCTCCCATGGTGGGATGGTGGGAACGAAAGCCAAAATGGTGGGCAGGGGAGGGTGGGTGGAAGTGGCGTAAATGGCAGTACTTGATTTACAGTGATTGCGGGAGGAGAACCATGTGGTGCCGAGATCCCACCACAGCAACCACCCCAGCAGCAGCATAGGCCCACTTCCTTTTGGGTGGGCAAAGGGCTGTAAATTAGGCAGGAAAGGTGGGTGGGAGCTGAAGCACCAGGGCGGGTAGGTGGGTGGGGCAGTCTGAACTAATGGCTTTTCTTGTTGCCTTGCCACAAGCCTGCCAGTGCAATAGTTGCAAATGGAACTTCCAGCCACAAACGCCCAGCGGAACCAGGACCTGCGCGCAGGAACGATTTGGTAAGGGAGCTGCTTAGAGAGTTCACGTGGCGGGTGGACGAGAACTGGGATGCCATTAACAGCATGGCCAGGGAACATAGGCAGCTGGTGCAGCCGAATACCACAGAACACAAGGCCTTTGCTGCTGAGGCCTGCCTAGACTGCCGGCAGAAAGACAGGCAACGTGCCCACCTCTGGCAGCAGTTTGAGCAGTTGGATAG
>QEPC01000892.1:2277807-2287833 GCA_003113815.1 Sphenodon punctatus
ATATAAACACTTTGGTCTCTACCCTAAATGATCCTGGAAAATATCACCCTCTTAAACTGGGGACTGGACGTCTAGTCATGCTGCTATACGCAGATGATACTGTGATATTGTCTCTTAGTAAACCAGGACTAGAGAGGGCACTTGTAGACTTTGAGCGGAAATGCAAAGCGATGAAACTGGTCATCAACTATAGCAAAACCAAAATTATGGTGTTTGCAAAAAAATATGTAAAATCCAAGTGGGTTCTGGGGAAAGAAAGTTCGAACAGGTGCGGGCATTTAAATATCTGGGCATTATTTTTGCTCATAACGGATCTCGGAAGACTCACTTGAGTGCAATAAAACACAAATTAAGGACAGAACTATCAGCAGTATATCGGTTTTATACGCAATACGGCCAGTATAATATTTTGGCAATCAAGCGAGTGATAGAAACGAAGGTTCTGGCAGGTGCGTTATATGGTGTTCCAGTCTGGGGGCTGGGGACACAAAAGTGGGTAGTGCTAGATGCTGAAGTGAATAGAATTTGGAAAAGAATCCTGGCAGTACCCCGTTCCACAAAAGCAGCACTGATTAATTTGGAAATAGGGAGTCTATCGATCGATGCTACAGTAGTACTCCGTACCTTGTCTTTTTGGTCAAAGTTTAGAGAGTCCCCAGAGACCTCCCTAGCCCAATTGGCGTGGCATGAAAAGCTCTCGGTTAATGAAAGAGGAAGTGATCGGTGGTGGACTGGTATTAAGGTTCTCCTCGGAAATGTAGGCTTCTCAGAAATACATCTCCATGATAAGCCAAGTAAAGGGGTGATTAAGATGTTAAAGACAAGGATACATGACATCGATAGACAGAATATGAGAGCTGCTGTGAATAGTACAAAGACTTGCCCTTATTATAAATATCTGATACCCCAATGTGGAGGTGTTCCTTACTTAAATCAATTATCCGATCCAATGACCAAGGTCACCTTTACTAATCTCCGCTTTCACTCTATGCGGACAACGGTATTGGAGGGGAGATACAAGTCCATTCCCTATTCCAAGTGCATATGTATATGCAGAATTGAAGTGGAGGACTTGACACATTACTTATTTAAATGTTCTCTATATGCGACTTATCGCTACCAGTTACAGGCTGCCACTGGCTGCGATCCTTCTCGTCCTACCTTTCAACAATTGGTCTTTTTATTGAATGATACTGATCCAAAGAGAAAAAAGGCAGTGGCAGTTTTTGCCGCCAGAGAAGCTCAAATACGCCAGAAATTGGCACCAAAGACTGAAGTTGAGTAGGGGTATATTATGTTAATGATTTTTAAGAGTGATTTATGCCTCTACTATGATGTGATTAGGAATTTGACTATTAACAGAAGAAGTCAATTCCTGGAAGCTCAAGGTTTGATTAATGTCTGTCCCAGGGGGTCGGTAATAATTAAGCCTGTCGATTTTTGGTAATAAGATACTGTTATTTACTGTCCAGTAGGTGTCTTTGTATTCCTGTACTTCATTGAGATGTACTTTTTGTCTCCCAAAGTCTGCCTGTAACTAATGATTCCTGCCATCTAATTAAATAACTAATTAACAAAAGTATAATTATTTATATATTCATATTTATTTATGTACTTAACCGAATTTTATGTTATAAGTTTAAATTCTTTTCTTCCTTTGGAAATAGATTAAAATTAATGAATTTACACTTTAATGTGTGACTTATGCGACAAAGGGAGAATATTGTTAAATGTGTGATCCTGACTAGGCTGGTATACATTGCATTTTAATAATTTTGGAGACTGTTTTTGAGTCAATTTTAATTGTGTTTGTTAACCATTTGCTTTCGTCATGTTGTGTGTTATTGGTGATGGCCATGTGGCTAACTATAATAAACTTTGATTGATTGAGCTAGTAACTCGATCAATTTGTAACCTATCGCTAAAATCTGCCACTGTACCCGAGGACTGGAGGGTGGCAAATGTAACCCCTATATTTAAAAAGGGATCCAGAGGCGATCCTGGAAACTACAGACCAGTAAAGCTTAACATCTGTGCCAGGCAAAATGGTGGAAACTATCATTAAAAACAGAATCGCTGGGCATGTTGATAAACATGGCTTAAGGGGGAAGAGTCAACATGGATTTAGCAAAGGTAAGTCATACCTCACTAATCTGTTAGAATTCTGAGGGTGTAAATAAGCATGTGGACATGGGAGACCCAGTAGATATAGTGTACCTGGATTTCAAGAAACCATTTGATAAGGTCCCACCACATAAAAGACTCTTGAGAAAATGAAAAAATCACGGGATAGGAGGTAGTGTCTTACTATGGACTGGTAACTGGTTAAAGGATAGGAAGCAAAGAGTAANTACTTTTACCCTAGTTCCCAAGGACAGTAGAAAGATTCTCAATTGCAAAAAACAAATGGAAGACTATTAGACTATTTGTATGTTCTCACACACTTACTTCAGTTGACATGACTGCACTTACACTTTACATTTACAAGTCCAAAGACAGGAGGTGTTTAATTGAAAGCTGTACATGAACAGTTTACATTTCTTTTCTCAAGTTAGCAAGTCTGGAATTATTAAGAAGTTAATTTAAACTGGTGGGATGAATTGCTAATGAGAACAACAGATGCACAGCTGCAGCAAGTGTCCAAGTAAGCAATGTTATTTAGGGCCACATCTGCTTTCAGTTCTCCATGTCTGGTCACCATTTACTTTAAACTGAAAACTGTTAAGCATGCATTTCAATGGTTAAAAGTTGAAAATTAAGAACCACCATGTGTATTTTGGTTTTTAAAATGCATGTACCAGTAGTTTACATGAAAAATAAAAATCAAGCTCTCAAAATATAAGGAAAATACATTTATTTTTTTTCAGTTTCTACTGTATATTGTCCACTGACTTAAAGATGTAGTTATCTCCTCCTTCTGGCCTTCAAACAATGCTCCCCTCCCACGCCCCATCGCCACCTCCCAGAACTGCGTAAGAAAAGCAAAATACCCAATACCTAGGACACCCCTACCCAATGAGGAACAAGACCCCGGCAAAGCCACAGCTGTAAAATCTGCTGATACATGTCTAACACAGCCTTCATCAACACCCCCAGGGAAAACCATTCAGAACACAAGGAACCTACACATACCGATCACCACAAATGTGGTGTACTATATTTAATGCACTAAATGATTTGTTGATAACAGTGTTGGTGAAGACATTCTTCACCAAACAATGAATGAACTATGTATGTCTCCTTCCAAGTGACCACTCCGTTTATGATCTCTCAATCCTAGTTCTGAAAGGAAACCTCTATGATGCCCCTGAAAAGATGGGCCGAGGAACCAAAATTCATAAAACTTTTGAAAAATCAGAACAATGGACTTCAAGATTTGGGTTTCATAAGGCAGTATAGAAATTTGTAATTCATCTGTAACTGCTGTTTCCCCTTCATTATATTTAAATGGTATGAAATGCTAAGCTACCTTTCCTCCTACATCTGCTTTTTCTTACTACCCCTTCTCACATGATTGCTACAATGTACTTAGCAAACAGCCCCCTCCCAACTGATTGCTTTTGTATTTTCTGCCTTGCAGTTCTGACTTGTTACATGCCTGAGGGGGGGCTCTGTGGGCCCTAAACGTTTACATACTCATCACCAACAGAAGCTGATCCAATTAAAGATATCATTTGAACCACATTGGGTAAAAACATGGTCGAGACTTCACCTGCATGTCTGCAGGCACCACCAGATGTTGGCCCAGGACTGTCCTGGGTCGTGTTGGCAGCTAGCCCGGGTTGTAACCTCGTAAACCTCCGATGTCACAGCCCGGGCTAAAGCTCACCTGGCAACGGCAGTCCGTTCCTGGGCCGCCAATGCTGCCGGTCATGGCAAGGGGCGGGATCAGCTAGCCACACATTCCTGGTTCTCCCCGCACTCGATCACGTTTGTTTGGCGCCCCGACAGTGCCTGAACCATGTCCGCTGCGGTTTTCCTCCCCGGACTGTGTTGGGCTGCTGCCGCGCCATCACGTGTGTTTTACTTTTTACCCATTGTCTCTCTCTCTCACATTAGGGCCCAATACAGTAACTAACCTCTCTTGAAGAAGCATATGGAAAAGATGGTCATTAATTCAAAATTATTGCAATCCTGATCTACTCCAAAAATAATTAACTTGATTTTCTTGTTTTAACTTTAAAACCTATAAATATAATTTCTAAAATACAAGGAGTTTAAAGTATTTATGCCCTCATAGAGGCTTTGCAGTTTAACTAGGCAATTTCTTACAGTAATTCATACACCAAAAGCAACAAAACCCCTAGTGAAAACAGCAGGGCATATACGATGTAAACTATTTTAGTACTAATTACTCTTACTCACAATTGATTGCTATTTGAAGGTCTACCTTGTAACCAGTCCTGCAAGTTAAAAGAAAAAAAAAAAGATTGCAAGGATTCTCCTTATTGTAAGCAGAATTAAATTATTTTTCTGCGCTATTGTAGTTCTCAAGAAACATCGGAGTATAATGGAACTCTACTACAAGGACTTTTCTCAAAAGGGCTGAAATGAATAATGAAAAAGTAAGGCAGCCTCATCTAGCTAAGTAAAGCTACTTATATTTACAAAACAAAGGTAACTGTATACTACAATGTTTGTTACATGCTCATTGCTGCTGTTTGGAGTTATGCATAGCTTTTTACTCCCAGATGAGAACACTAGTGCAGCTCAAAGTAATGCGTATCCTTGTCATGTTGCAATGGGAAAATATATAGACAAGTTTATTCATCTTCAATTCTTTATTCCTCACCCACTCAAAACAGTTCTGAACCAACTGGAGAATACACAAACTGACTTATTCTTTCAATAAAACTTATTCTTTTCCTCTCTTAAACTTCTTCTTCTAGCTCCACGACAGTTTCTTTCCAGGCCTTCCCTAATTACCAGCTGATTCACTTCTCTGAATGGCGTTTGGGCTGACTGTTGAATAGAAAAGCACATCACAGAAGACCAGGAGGAGCTTCAAGCAGAGGGAGGTACAGGCAGACTGGTGTTTCCTCTGTGCAATTTTATACATGTCTGAAAGAAGCACTGTCTGAACTCTTGCACGGAACCCTCTTACTAAGCTTGAAGTCCTGTGCAGACAGCTCTTACATCGTTTTCTAACGGTACTTTAGATAAGCAAGTTTGTGGAGATTAACATCTCTACCTGTAGACCTGTGCCCCCACAGATTATTTTGCAGTGTTGGGAAACTGAACTCAAATGTTTTAGTCCAATAACAGTCCAATTTTAGTCCAATAATTGGGGCGGGATGCAGAGATAAAATTTCTAGATGTCATAAATGACTGCTTCCTGGAGCAGCTTGTCCTGGAACCAACCAGAGAAGGAGCTACTCTGGATCTAGTCCTAAGTGGAGGGCAGGATTTAGTGCAAGGAGTAACTGTACTGAAGCTGATGGGCAAGAGTGATCATAATATAATAAAATTTGACACACTCACAGGAGGGGAAATGCCAAATAAACCACTGCGATAACATAACTTTAGAAAGGGGAACTATGTAAAAATGAGGAAACTAGTTAGAGGGAAACTTAAAGGAGCAGTTGCAAGAATTAAATGTCTACAGGCAGCGTGGAGACTATTTAAAAACACCATACTGAAAGCTCAGATTAAATGTATTCCGCAAATTAAAAAAGGTAGGAAGAGGACCAAACATCTGCCTGTGTGGCTAAATGGTGAGGTGAAGGAGGCTATTGGAGCCAAAAGGGCATCCTTTAAAAAATGGAAAGAGTCCCAATGAGGTGAATAGGGAAGAGCATAAGCATTGCCAAAGTAGATGTAAAACGTTAATAAGGCAGGCGGCCAAAAAGGAATTTGAGGAGCAACTTGCTAAAGATGCTAGAACTAATAATAAAAACTTTTTCAAGTACATCAGAAGCAGGAAGCCTGCTCGAGTCAGTTGGGCCGTTAGATGACCAGGTAATGAAAGGGGTAGTTAGGGAAGAAAAGGACACTGCATAGAAGCTGAATGTGTTCTTTGCTTTGGTCTTCACTGCAGAGGATGTTGGGGAGATACCCATGTCTGAACCTTACTTTGTAAGTGATGAATTGGAAGAGCTGTCATAAATCAACATGACTGTGGAGGAGGTCCTAGGGCAAATGGACAAACTAAATACTAACAAATCACCAGGACCAGTTGGTATGCACTCCAGAGTTCTGAGGGAACTAAAATATGAAATTGCAGACCTGCTGTTAGTAATTTGTAACCTTTGTCGTGGAGATCTAAACGCCAGGATTGGCCCCTGCGCAGAGGTTATCCATCGGGCCCTTGGTTTGGAGGTGCTGGATAGTCTGCTAATAGATCCTAACCAGAATAGGCTATCAAAGGACCTAAAGATAATCCAGGCAGGATGTGAATTATAATAAATGATTCTGAACCTAAATCTGAGGATACTGAATGGGAATAGTGATGAAGATCTCCCCAGGAAGTTAACCTATATTGGTAAAGGCGGGGGAAGTGCCATAGATTATGCACTTCTCTCCCCTGATCAGTTGAATCATTTAAGAACGTTTTCAATTGGGAGCATTTTCTGAGTGATCACGTTCCAGTACAGCTCGCCATAAAGATTAATATGAGAGGCAGACAGCCATCCCAGATATCCCTTAATCAAAATATAGAAGATCCCAGGGCCACCGCTGTGCAAAGCGATGGTCTGGAAAAGTTGAAATAAAGGTATCTGCCTTCCTTGGGTCTGTAGAGGCCACAGACTTATGTAGACAGATATTGACTACAGAGGACGTGAACTTGGCACTGAACTTGTGGTCGCAATTCGTAGAGAAGTTAGGCGGTATACTTACATTTGTATCAAAGATTAGGAAGCCCCGAAATAGAGGGAAAGTTGGTTGGTGGGACAAAGAGTGCAGGATATTAAGAACTGCTTTGAAGAGGGAGTTTGGTAGACTCCAGAAATGTAATACTATAAGCCACCTATCCGCTTATAGAGTTCTGAGGAAAACTTATAAAGCTTTAATTACGAAGAAGAGGCAGGAATATGAAAACTGCAGTGGAAGTTGCTATCGGATGTCCTGGGGAAGAGAGATATGCAGGCTTTTTTGCAACTAATTAATAAATTAACTAACAGAAGAACTATTTGCTCAGAGTCGAAGGTCTCTGCGCTGGCATGGATGACTCATTTTTCTGGAGTTTTTAGGGCCTCAGAAGTGGAGGGTTATCCTGGTAAGTTGGACCCGGCTCTCCCTAAATGGGAAAAGATTACACCAGAAGAAGTGGCAGAGTCCATTCAGAAACTAAAAAGAGGGAAAGCGGTTGGGCCGGACCAGGTTGTAGGGGAGCTGTTTAAAATTCTTCCAGATTGGTGGATCACTGCATTGGCACACATATTCTCTTTGATAAATGAGACCATGGTGATTCCAAATATGTGGAAAACATGTACTGTAGTCCCGATTTTTAAAAAGGGAGATAGAAAGGACCCTAGGAATTTCAGACCTATAAGTCTCCTCTGTGTTGTTTCAAAAATTTACACAAGGCTCTTGTTAATCTGCCTCCAAAAATGGGTTGAGAGAGAAGGACTATTGGCCAATGAGCAGGCGGGTTTTAGATGTGGTAGATCTACCATTAGTCAGGCTTTGGTCCTGGATCACCTCCTCGATAAATATAAAAGGCAAAAAAGGAAGGTTTATGCTGCTTTTGTTGACCTGTCAATGACATTTGACTTTATATGTCGGGAAAGATTGCGGGAGGAGCTAAAAAGACTGAATATGGATAAACGCCTGTTGGGCCTGATTAGGGCACTGTATTCCCACACCACTTTGAGAGTAAGATTGCATCATAATGGGGGTCTATCAAATGCGGTCTCAATACAGCACGGTGTACTTCAGGGCTGTCTCTTAGCGCCAATATTATTTAATGTCTATATAAACACTTTGGTCTCTACCCTAAATGATCCTGGAAAATATCACCCTCTTAAACTGGGGACTGGACGTCTAGTCATGCTGCTATACGCAGATGATACTGTGATATTGTCTCTTAGTAAACCAGGACTAGAGAGGGCACTTGTAGACTTTGAGCGGAAATGCAAAGCGATGAAACTGGTCATCAACTATAGCAAAACCAAAATTATGGTGTTTGCAAAAAAATATGTAAAATCCAAGTGGGTTCTGGGGAAAGAAAGTTCGAACAGGTGCGGGCATTTAAATATCTGGGCATTATTTTTGCTCATAACGGATCTCGGAAGACTCACTTGAGTGCAATAAAACACAAATTAAGGACAGAACTATCAGCAGTATATCGGTTTTATACGCAATACGGCCAGTATAATATTTTGGCAATCAAGCGAGTGATAGAAACGAAGGTTCTGGCAGGTGCGTTATATGGTGTTCCAGTCTGGGGGCTGGGGACACAAAAGTGGGTAGTGCTAGATGCTGAAGTGAATAGAATTTGGAAAAGAATCCTGGCAGTACCCCGTTCCACAAAAGCAGCACTGATTAATTTGGAAATAGGGAGTCTATCGATCGATGCTACAGTAGTACTCCGTACCTTGTCTTTTTGGTCAAAGTTTAGAGAGTCCCCAGAGACCTCCCTAGCCCAATTGGCGTGGCATGAAAAGCTCTCGGTTAATGAAAGAGGAAGTGATCGGTGGTGGACTGGTATTAAGGTTCTCCTCGGAAATGTAGGCTTCTCAGAAATACATCTCCATGATAAGCCAAGTAAAGGGGTGATTAAGATGTTAAAGACAAGGATACATGACATCGATAGACAGAATATGAGAGCTGCTGTGAATAGTACAAAGACTTGCCCTTATTATAAATATCTGATACCCCAATGTGGAGGTGTTCCTTACTTAAATCAATTATCCGATCCAATGACCAAGGTCACCTTTACTAATCTCCGCTTTCACTCTATGCGGACAACGGTATTGGAGGGGAGATACAAGTCCATTCCCTATTCCAAGTGCATATGTATATGCAGAATTGAAGTGGAGGACTTGACACATTACTTATTTAAATGTTCTCTATATGCGACTTATCGCTACCAGTTACAGGCTGCCACTGGCTGCGATCCTTCTCGTCCTACCTTTCAACAATTGGTCTTTTTATTGAATGATACTGATCCAAAGAGAAAAAAGGCAGTGGCAGTTTTTGCCGCCAGAGAAGCTCAAATACGCCAGAAATTGGCACCAAAGACTGAAGTTGAGTAGGGGTATATTATGTTAATGATTTTTAAGAGTGATTTATGCCTCTACTATGATGTGATTAGGAATTTGACTATTAACAGAAGAAGTCAATTCCTGGAAGCTCAAGGTTTGATTAATGTCTGTCCCAGGGGGTCGGTAATAATTAAGCCTGTCGATTTTTGGTAATAAGATACTGTTATTTACTGTCCAGTAGGTGTCTTTGTATTCCTGTACTTCATTGAGATGTACTTTTTGTCTCCCAAAGTCTGCCTGTAACTAATGATTCCTGCCATCTAATTAAATAACTAATTAACAAAAGTATAATTATTTATATATTCATATTTATTTATGTACTTAACCGAATTTTATGTTATAAGTTTAAATTCTTTTCTTCCTTTGGAAATAGATTAAAATTAATGAATTTACACTTTAATGTGTGACTTATGCGACAAAGGGAGAATATTGTTAAATGTGTGATCCTGACTAGGCTGGTATACATTGCATTTTAATAATTTTGGAGACTGTTTTTGAGTCAATTTTAATTGTGTTTGTTAACCATTTGCTTTCGTCATGTTGTGTGTTATTGGTGATGGCCATGTGGCTAACTATAATAAACTTTGATTGATTGAGCTAGTAACTCGATCAATTTGTAACCTATCGCTAAAATCTGCCACTGTACCCGAGGACTGGAGGGTGGCAAATGTAACCCCTATATTTAAAAAGGGATCCAGAGGCGATCCTGGAAACTACAGACCAGTAAAGCTTAACATCTGTGCCAGGCAAAATGGTGGAAACTATCATTAAAAACAGAATCGCTGGGCATGTTGATAAACATGGCTTAAGGGGGAAGAGT
>QEPC01000892.1:2287933-2369104 GCA_003113815.1 Sphenodon punctatus
CTATGAAACTACCTGCCGGTACATTTAAAACAAATAAAAGTAAATACTTTTTCACTCAACGCATACTTAACCTATAGCATTTGTTGCCAGAGGACGTTGTTAGGGCCAATAGTATAGCTGGGTTTAAAAAAGAACTGGATAAGTTCTTAGAGACTAGGTCCATTAATGGATATTAGCCAAGTAGTTTGCAGGATTTACTTCTCACTGTTGGGGGCTGGGAGTGAACAACGGGGAATGGATTGCCCATTGTGACTTTGGTTCTTTTCTCATGCAAACGAGATTGGCCACTGTCGGAGGACAGGATGCTGGACTTGATGAACCACTGGTCTGACTCAGTATGGCACTACTAATGTTCTTTTGTTCTTAATACATTACAAGCAAGTTAAGCAAACTGACTCCAAGATTAAGTGGAATGTACTAACCGTAAGTAAGGCTGCCTGAGAGTCTACCTCGTGAGTGTCTTCAGCTGAGGCTCTTCTACTTTTGGTGTGCACTGGAAAAGTAAATTCACAATCTTATGAAAAAGCAGATAAGTATGTTTTTGTTGAAATAGTTGAGCAACTAGAAACAACATTTTGGGAAATGAAGTTCAGAGGCTCACAGGAGTTTCAGCTCTTTAGAAAAAAAGTCTTCCAAAAGGATATGAGGGGAAATATTCTTGATTTTGCTGCTTCCTGTGCAACACTGAGACAGTTACTTAATCTCCTTGTGCCTCATTCTCTTCATTTCTAAAATGGGGACAATACTGCCTCATCCATGTTCTGGTCCCTGTAAACCAGGTAAAGGGGCTGCAAGCACCATAGATCTGGCTGAAGAGCAACTCTCCCAACAAGCAGGTAGAAGAGAACCCTCCACAGACCCTCATACAAGTCCTGCATATGACATGAGCCTGGAAGTGAAGGTGCATGTTAGAAAGGGGCACTAGAAGCTAGGGAGACTCCTGTACCTTCAACAGTCCCACCATGCCCCAAACTGTTACACCAGAAACAGAAGACCAGCTCAGAAGCAAGTCATTCATAAAGGCAACCAATGGTCTCACTCAATTGTAGAAGATTTGAGATAAATAATAATAATAATATAATTATCTAGTGCCAGCAGCATGTCTGGTGCTGATAATTATAAAGACAGGTCCTCCTCCCAGGGGGCTTACAAGCTAGAGTGGATAAAGGAAAGCAGAGGCAAGGGGAAGACCACATTGGGAGACACAGGGATACCTTTATGAAGCTGAGAAGTTGTCGGTGCACATGCTTAGCTTAGTTACAAGAGGAGGAGGAGGAGGAGGATCCTGAAGATTTGGGCAGTATAAGGAGAAGCTAAGTGAGCAATCTATGGGGGTGTACTTGAATCAAAATATATTATAGAAGTACCTAGTAGTACATAACAGCCAATATTTTAAGAGCACAAAAATCCATACATTCTTTCCATACATATATGGAGTAAAATTAGAGGGGACATTGTTATTTTGAGATATCTCAAGTTCTCAAGAGTCAACAAGTATAGCTTCTCCCAAATATTTCCGTGATTTTTGAGGTTTTACAATAATTTCATAAAAACGTAATATCTTGGGTGACTTCAACATACACTGGGACCAACCTTTTGGGGCCAGAGCGGGACTTCATGGCCTCCATGACAACCATGGGTCTATCCCAGATACTATCTGGCCTGACACGAAGCGGGACACCCGTTGGATCTAATGTTTTGCACCAACCTGGAGACAGGGGTTCCGATTACTGGGGGTGGTGTTACAACACCGTTGTCATGGTCGGACCATTACCTTTTGAAAGCCCAGATCCCCGCCCTCTTATGCCCCCCCCTCCCCCCAATCAGGGTGGTGGATCGACTGGCTTCCTGAACTCTCTGGGGGATTTACCCACTGACCTTGATGACTACTCTGTTGATGACCTGGTTGCTTTATGGAATGACATCTTGACCAGGGCCATTGACACGACTGTACCCGAGGTCCACTCCCCCCACTGCAACAGCGTAGGTCGCCATGGTATATGGGGACCTGGGGCAGTTGAAGCAGGAGGGTAGGCGGTTAGAGCACAAGTGATGCTCAACTTGTGTTGAAGCCGACCGATTAAGGCAGAGATAGTTTTAAAACGACTATGCTGTGGCTGTGATGGCACCAAATAAAGCTTTCTTCTCCGCTATCATAGTGTTTCGTAAAGTCTCATCCTGCAGAGCTATTTTGGGTGATGAACAGCCTGGACAATCCTGTCTGTCCTCACTGTGAACCTGAGTAATTTATTGCCCTCTGTAACACTTTTATTAACTACTTTGCAGACAAAAATCGCTTCTGTTCACCATGACTTGGTCACTATTTCGACTGCAGAGTCAGAGTTTGGCGTTATGGAAGCTCAGCCTTGCCCCATTTGTTTAGATCAGTTTCAGTTAGCATTGCCCACCAATGCGGAGAATGTGCTTGAAACTATGAGGGCAACCAGTGGTGAATTAGATCCTTGCCCGTCCTGACTGGTGAAATCCAGCTGGGACACGCTGGGGCCTTTGCTAGCTGGGGTTGTCGACGCCTCCCTTTGGGACAGTCGGTTGTCAGACACTCTTACAACTACAGTGGTCCAGACCCTGCTTAAGAAACCATCTTTGTACACTGACTACCATGCCAGCTATCGTCCTGTCTCTAACCTTCCCTTTTTAGGGAAGGTTATTGAATGGGTCGTTGCCTTGGCAGCTTCAGGCTCATCTTAATACTTTTGGATTCCCGGACCCATTTCAGTCAGATTTTTGTCTTGGGTATAACACAGAGACTGCACTTGTGGCCTTGGTCAATGATCTATGCCTGGAGATTAACAGAGGGAATTGTGCCCTGCTGATCATGTTAGATCTTTCAATGGCTTTTGACACGGTTGATCATAAGGTGATGTTGACATGTCTGTGGGACCTGGCAGAGGTGCACGGGACCGCTCTTGAGTAGTTCTGTTTGTTCCTACTGAGGCAGTCCCAGTCAATAGTGATTAGGGGTGGTTTTAGGGATTTAGATTGATCTGTAAGTGCTTGTAAGAGGCCCTTAAGGATCAATCCGTAGCGAACCGAAACTGCCAAAAAGCCAGTTGTGGTTTGGTTTAAAATCCATTAAAGAAAAATAAATCACTGTGCATGCACAAAATGGCTGCTGCAAAAAGGCCAATGCGCATGTGAAGACTGAGATGCCCTTTTTCAAAGTGGCCTCAATACTGCCACTGTCATTTTGAAAGAGGAAAGAGAACGCATATGCGCAGAATGGTTTGGTGGCCATTTAGTGAATGTACAGTGATCTTTTAAAAAATGTATTTTATTTTTTAAAATAGATTTTAACGGTTTTGATTCATTTAAATATGAATCTGTATTTAAATCCAGAAATTGTGGGACCAGAACCGCAAATGTATCCAAGCCGCAATTCCATCTGTAAGACCACCCCTAGTGGTGATGAGAGATTGCTTGTCATCCCCCTGGGACCTCCCTTCTGGTGTCCTGCAGGGTTCCATTCTGCCTCCCCTCTTGTTCAACGTGTATCTGAAGCCGCTGGGCGAGATCATCCGGAGGTTTGGAGTGAGGTGCCATCAGTATGCTGATGACACCCAGCTCTACCTCTCTTTTTCATCTGACCCAGGTCCCGCAGTCTCAGTGCTTTCTGCTACTGGGGACTGGATGAGGGTAACCCAAATGAAGCTGAATCCAGAAGTGATGGTGGTTGGCAAATCTTGTGACTTGGAGGGGCCCCACGTAGAGCGCATTGCAGTAGTCTAGCCTTGAGGTAAGTAAAACATGGATTACTTCTGGACCCCTGCCATGTCTGGATTGTCAGGTTGCATTGGTGGCCAGGAATGCTTTTCACCACCAACTCCATCTGGTGAGAAGGCTGTGGCCCTTCGTTTCAGATTCAGATCCAGCCATCATCCATGTTTTTATTACCTCAAGGCTAGACTACAGCAATGCGCTCTACGTGGGGTTGCCCTTGGTGATTGTTCAGAAGCGGCAGCTTGTGCAGAACATGGCAGAACAGCTCCTTTCAGGGGGCCGTGAGCACATTAACCTGTGCTCCATAGCCTGCACTGACTTCCTATAGCTTTCCAGACATAATTCAAGGTGCTGGCTTTGACCTTTGAAACCCTAAACAGCTTGGGTCCCCACGTTTCTGAAAGACCACCTCTCCTTTCATGTTCCACTGCGACCCCTGGAGCGCCCTCTTGCAGGTACCACCTGCCAGTCTTGTACATACAACATGTGCCTGCAGAAAGACATTCTCGGTCGTTGCCCCAGTATTATGGAACTCCCCTACCCCAGAGCATATTCTGGGGGTGGTGCAAACATTTCCTTTTTTGGTGAAGCGTTCGGCAGGCGGGCATAGGAGTTGGGGGGTTTATTGTACTGCATTTTTATCATCTTTTTCTGCTTTTTTATTTTTGTAAGCCGTCCTGAGTCTTCCGGGAAGGGTGGGGTGTAAGTTTTAACAAATAAAGTGCATCTCTTCCTTTGTGATAACCCACACACACATACAGGGAGTCTCTCTATTTGGGGGGGGGAAGGGGCCAAGGCAGAATTAGTGAAATCTGCAAAACACACAATTATGTCAAATGCACAAAATAAGAAACTTTTAAAATAAAAAGAAATTTGTTCCAACTTCTTGTTAAAGCAGACTTGGGTATAACTTGAAACAGGTGAAGGTTTCAGAAAAGTATGTTACAATACCCCATAATGATTGTGTACTATGCACAATTTATAAATTAATACAGAAAACTTGACTATCAGAGTATTTAGAAAACTCACTTTGCTCCGAATGAGCCACCAATGAATTTTTGTGATATTCAGTAAATCCACCGCAAGAATTCACCTGCCTCAGGTTGCTTTCCACATGAAGACCGCCCTGGGTGATGAACACATACTGTATTGTTACCCATCAGCATTCCTGGAGAACTTTACCTCTAAAAGTGTGTCAGCCTGCTTAGTTTTCACCACACAGCTATCATCTCTCTAGGGCCATCTTTCAAACTTAAGGCAGCAATACATTTCAAAAAGGTATCTTGTAGAGTGCAAAATTACAGAGTTTCTATGTAAGTTTTCTTATCTATTCAAAATTACAACTAGGGCTGAAAAGAGAATCCTGCGCATTCTCATGAGAACACGTGAGATTCTTACAGCTCCCCAGCAAGATCTCACCGAGATTTTCGAGAATCTCACGAGATTCCAGAAAATCTCAGATGTGCTCTGTGCATGCACAAATGGCCACTGCAGCCCACTAGTGCACATTTTGTGCATGCACAAAGCTATTTTTTTTAAAGGTTCTCAAGTATCTCACGAGATTCTTGAAACCCTAAAAATGCTCTGTGCATATGCAAAATGGGCACCGGGGGCCACACATGTGCAGAATGGCGGCGGCAACCATTCTGTGCATGTGCAGTGCTGGTTTTCGGCCATGTGAGTTTTGTACAAGAATGGGTCAAGATTAGAATCCACCAATTGTCGACCCATTCTCATAAATCTCAGAGAGAAGCCAATTCTCACAAAGATTTGTGAGGACAAGTTTCAGCCCTAATTACAACTAGTTACAAGTCCCAATTCTAATAATATTAAGAAGAGCAGCACAAAATGGGGATCTATGTTCAAGGATTTAGCTAGTAAATGCTACAGACTTCAGATATTATGTTTGATGAATTTGATAAACCTGGGTGCTTTCTGATGTGATGGCTCCTGCTGCCACCATGGACTGCTCCAGGCAGTGGCGGGACCTATCACTCTGGCTGAGACTTAACCTGGCCACCAAACAAAGGACACAGCGGCCGAGCGACACACGGACTTGCATCTGCATGTCCCTGCCCCCATGCTACATGGAGTGCTCTCCCTCCCTCATGTCATGGTGGCCTATGATGGCCACGATGGTTGCCTGGAAGTGCTACCACTCTGGACCAGGGTAAGTACAGAGGGTCTTCATCCATGATGGCCTGCTTTGCACCCTATTTGGGAAACCCTGACCTGGTCGGTGGTGGCACTTAGCCCGGGCTGTGACTTGGGGATGGTTCTAAGACACAGCCCGGGCTAATGCCACCATCAACTGGGTAACAGCTCGCGCTAACGTCCACGACAGTGGGCTGCAGTTCTATGTGTGGCAAAGCGTGGTACCATGGCCAACTGTCACGTCTGAAAACACCCAATGTAAGATAGGTTTAACATCCACAGGCATACAGAACCAAAAATACCGGTGGAGCCAAGAACTCAACTGGTTCCACTGGTAGTTTCCTCTTTTGGTGGAAAACATTTCTTGTGGCTTTTGAAGCCACCTACTTTTATTGCAACCACAGGTTTTTTTTGTTTGTTTGGTTAGGTTTTTTTAAATCTAATGATGAGAAAGAGAGATGGCCTAAATTTGGGCTTAATAGAAATTCAATGTTAACTATGATGGGGCTTCTGGCACCCACTAGTGGGATCTCTTAGAGATCTGAAGATAAATGACTGGCCCCAAAGGGATCTCGACATGCCTCCAGCTTGTTTTTTCCTTGTGTAGCCTCCACTTTGTCTCCAGGGTTTTCCTTCTCTCACAAAGGGTCCTTGAGGCTCTAATACCTTATATATAAAATCTAATGCATATATGCAGGCACCTCTTTCTGATGTGGTGGCTCGAACTGCAATAAAATCAAGAGATCTTCCACATACCTCACGTTTTGGCATCTCCATGTCTTCCAGAATGGCTTGCTTAAAGTCATCCTGATGCTATTGAAAGAAAAAGTGAGATCATGGACTTTAAAAGGCTTTTCAATTACGTATTCTGTTAATTAATTACATCTTTAGATAAAAGAAGCTCAGGAAAAAAGTAATTTGTCAGCCACACTGTAGTTCCACCTAGAAGTTAAAATTTGGCATATTTATTTTCCCTGCCATATGTGATTTGGAAGCTCAAGTTATGTCCTTAAAATCCAAAAACGTAGTGTACCACATTCAAGGTACTAAATGCTACCATGGTAGCTATGGTTGTGAAACCCATCAATCCTTACATTAAAAAAATACTGATTCTGTTGTGGGTAATTCCAGAGTGACCACTCTATTTCTGATCTCTCAAATCTGGTCCTGAAAAGAAACCTGTACATCACTTTAAGAAACAGGACTTGATTTAGACTTGGGCTTTTCACGCCACTACGGAAATATGTAAGTAACTGGCAGCTTGCCTGTCTACATTCACTTGCTGTGTTCCCTACATTGTACCCAGTTCTTCTGAAATTGGAAAAAACTTGCCCCATGGAACATGTCTCCTATTACATCTTCCATAAGTGTTTGCCATTGCATAGTGTCCAACTTTATTAACTGTTTCTTGATTTTTAACTTCATTTTAAAAAAAATGTCTGAACCACCTATAATTTTTCCCCTCGCAGCTCCCTCCAAAGCAACGGCATATTATAATATATAGTCCATAATAAAAAAACCTCCGGTTTAGAATAAAAGTTAAGGCTCTTGAAAATTCAATCATGCTAAAAAAGCATGGAAATTGCAAGTTAAGGCTTCTTCCTTAACTTTTGAACCATGTAAGCAGTAAAGACGTTGTACAGTCTCACATAGGGTGTTTGATTCCAACTTGGGCTCCAGGCCCCCACACTTTGCATTGGTCTTTCAGTCCCAATCCTCTTCCTCTGCAGGTTGAGGGCAATGCTGAAGCTGGAGAATCGAGGGGATGAGGGGGCAGTGGCAGAGCTGGGGGGAGCCTGGGGCTGGGAGAGCAGGGACAGGATTGGGGGTTACAGGGTGGTGAAGGGGCTTGCTGGAAGGGGGTGGGGGGGACAGAGGAGTGTCTGGGAGGAAGGAGCAGATTTGCCCGCCTGCTTTCCTACTGCTGCAGCCGCCACCGCAGCCACACACATATTGTGTGATGTTTGCAAAAGGCCTCGCTCCAGGGCACATGGTATGGCTGCCATTTTCTGTCTGACATGCTGGGAGGACATTTCCCAGCATGCCAGACAAGGAAAATGGCGGCCCCAGTGTATCACCACCACTACCAGGCAAGCGGGCAGTAGTTCTTTTCCCCTCCCCAGCTGCTGGGGGAAGGAGGCGAGCCCTCTCGACATCGGCTCCTGGCATGCAAGAGAGCTGCTTAGTAAAGCCTCCCTGCCCACAGTGCCCAGGACTGGGCAGGGGCTGCACAGGCAGAAAGCAGCAGCAAGGGGCAACAGGGGGTGTGGTTTCCCCTGATGCCCCAAAGGGCCCAGGAGAGAAACAGGGAGGGAGGAGAAAGTCCCCCGCCTCCCCGTTCAGCTTGTCACCACCAACTGTGCATGTGTTGCATAAACGTTCCTTTTCATAGCCTGCAATTTCTGAACTGCTATACCTCAGGCATTTTTCCTTGGATCTGGCTGAAATTTGGAGAGGCTCAACCTCTCATGCCCAAGCAACCCTTCATGCAAAATGTACAACAACAGCATAAATCATCCCAATTTTATATGCAATAGAATGTTTGTGTGTTATAAAGGAGTGTGAGAGACACCTTAACTATCCAGGCACACTAGTGCACGTGCATATATACACAATATCTCAAAAGGGGGCCCGAGTAGCCCCAAGACTTTCATATTCTCACCAACAGTAGTTGGTCCAATAAAAGCTATCATCGGAACTACTGTGTCTCCATCTCTGACAATTTAAAACACACTTCTCCAGTACAATGAAACAGAGGCAACCTACTGGAAATTCTGACAAATATTTGATAATATTCTTGCCAGTTCAATACAAAGTAAGATTGCTATTCATGTTCTGTGTGAGAGAATAAAAGTCAAACTTCAAATACATTTGAAGTATGATCCAAAACTTCAATTTATTTTTTTAAAAAGGCTTCTTCTTGAAGTAATTATGAGCATTTTCAAACACTAACTGCCTGCAATAAGCAGCAAGCTGGAGCATATAAAGCAAGGGGTTTGTGTAAGTCTCAAAAGAAAAGTAATGGATTCCAATGTTAAATGTGTGCGCTATATGCATTACCAACTTGGCATGTTTTGCACAATATATCAAGATTTTAAATATTGTCTGGTTTTAAAAATGCACTCAATGTTGGTCTCTAAATGAGCTCTACACTAACAAACATTTTCATATTATGGAGCAGAAATATTCCCTCAATATAGTCACAGATGGGAGTTTCCTTTACTTAACTAATCTGCATGTATTCAGCCACTAACAAAAATTATTAATTTTTACAAAGATTTTGTTCTTACTTGTTCAACATGTACTATAAAAACAATATTAATATTACATTAAACTACCGACTACATTT
The DNA here is from genome assembly GCA_003113815.1 of Sphenodon punctatus. NCBI lineage: Eukaryota > Metazoa > Chordata > Lepidosauria > Sphenodontia > Sphenodontidae > Sphenodon > Sphenodon punctatus. Next base: position 2,297,175 of record QEPC01000892.1, read on the forward strand.
TTATAGTGGTTTCCAATCTTACCTTTATCTTGGCATCTTTTTCTTTACTTTTATTTACACACTCCTTAAACCGTTGTAACTCCATACTGTCTCTGTGACCTTGGACACAGCAAATTGAAAATAAAAATTAAGTATTCCGATTCAAAGGTATCTGATGACAGACACAAATACAGAAATAAGGCTGAGGAAAAATTACAAGGAATGCTAAAATAAATGCATTTAATGGTAGGTTAGCACAAACTAGGAACGGTTGCTTTTCCTACATTCAAGCATAGAATAATGTCACCAGAAAGTATGCATAGTAGTATTAAAAAACGACTTTCAAGTGAATACCTTATGCTGGTAGATTTGTTTCCAGAGAGATTACATATGCTTAATTTTATTAGATATTATGGAACCCAGCATTTTTACATAAATATTATTAAGTGTAGGAAAAGCAGAATTCCCTTTGACAGCTTTTACAAATATGCACTTCAGCCTTAGCACAAAGCCCCTGCAATTCCAAAGTATATGGTTTTAAAAATAATAAAATAAAACCGATTAAAGATATACAGCTACATTGCATCAGCAACTCCATAAAACCTATTCAATAAGGATGAAGAGCATATTAATAAATGCTAGGAGACGGAGGCCCATAAAATCCAGCCAGGGCTCCAGGTAATTCAAATAGTTAGTATTCAAATTCCTTCAAACAGTTAATACTTGGGTTATTAAGACTTAACTCAAGTCTTAATAATGAGCTGTACAGCCTGATTTTTAAAAATACTATACACTTTTCAGGTTGTTGGTTTTTTTAATAATGCGCAAAGTTTTTTCTGAATTATGATGAGCCTAGTTAATGGCTACAATCCTTTTTCTGCAAGTTCACAATGCCAGTGGTTAACATATACTTTCTGTAGAGACTAATGGCAGCTGAACAAAGCTTGCCCAACTTTAGTTTTAAAAATAACCGAGATTCCTAAGGAAATACCTTTGAGATCAGTGGTAGATCCTGACAAAAAAAATGTGGGGGCTGGGAGAACTGGAGTACAGTATATTGGGGGGGGGGAGAGCCCAGAGGCTGACTTTCAGTAGCCCTGCTGTAATAGCCAAAACAGGCTCCCAGCAGCACCTGGGTAGTGGGAGTCCTGGGGCTGACCGAAGAGCCCTGCGCTGCACTTGCAGCCCCAGAGGCTCTAAGCGGAGTTAGATTCACTTCACCTGGCTGAGGCCCAGCTGGAGCCTCATGCCTGTGCAGTGCATTCCAAGAGCTGATCTACACTCACTGCAGCGCGTACCGAAGTGCAGGCACAAGTGGGACCTGCACAGGAAGCTGGCTCCCATAAGCCAGCTCAGCAATGCTGGGCTAGTGTAAATCAGCCCACTGCTGCAGCAGCTTTTTGAGCAGGTTGCCAGTGCTCAGGCTCCAGTCAACTCCCGGAACAGACACAGTGGGGCTAACTAGCTGCTGGGACTGCTACAAAGCACCAGGCTGCTCAGAATCAGCCCCGATACCCAGAAGGTACGTCCTTGTGGTTGTAGAGGCAACACTAACAGAGGCAGGAATTTGTGGTGGGGCTGAGCCCCATCAGCCTCTAATGAGATATTTCTAGACAATTTCTACTGGAAGGCAAGACTTGTTTAGGCAGCCTAACAAACCAGCAGGATTTTCCTCTAGGAATCAAGAAGATTCTCTATCCTAGGGATGGAGTTTCATTTTCAGTTTACTTACTCTTTACTACTATGTATGTACTAATTAGTAAGCTGAACCTATTTGCCCCAGCCTCTCCAACTGTCCAACAGACATCTGCAACTTTTTCACAGTTAAAAGAAAGTTCAACACTTGATTTAAAAAGGATTTTGTTAGACCCCATTTTCCAAGACATACAACACTTGAGAACCGTAACAATGGTAGATACCAGAAAGAGCAGTTTAGTAGTATATAGTAGACTTCACAAGTTTTACAGACAGATACCACAAAGATTTTGTTCATGATTCCATTAGCTTAAAAATAATTCTTGTAATTTCTTCAAGAAGAAAAAAAAAAAGACAATATTTTTGCACAAGATACTGTATAAGAAAGAAGGACTTTTAAAACCAGTCCTACTGAAGTATATCTGAGCTGCATTCCTGGAACATTGTGGCCAAAAATGGAGATCCAGAGTGACTAATTCTGTTTAGAAACTCTTTTTCAATAGCTACATGACAGAAAAATATTGTCTATGACACAGAGTTATAAAGAAATGATAGTTTAAAAGATAAAAACGATCCAGACAGCTTACAGAGATTAAAAATTTTCAAAAGCACAATGGTAGAGTAAAGTCACCTGTAACCGGAATTCACCCAAAATACCATACAATTCTTGATAAATCAAACCTTGTGGGTTAGGTTTGGTCCACAGTTTTTGACGTAGTCCTTTAATGATGTTAGAACTTATATCGTTGTCTTGTTCCATTGCTTGAATATGTTGGCTTTTAGAAAGTTCTTCAACATTCAGTTTTCCATGTGAACAGGTACTGTAACAGTGGACTGTGGATGGATAGCTGGCAGGCGATGGTGGTAAGTTCTTTTGCATAATGCTCTCCAAAGAGTAGGAAGAGGACTGGTGATTACATTTGCCAGCGTGGTTGCTGCCTTTGTCATCATTAGCATCGTTCTCATCATGAATAAAAGCAGAGTTAACATATCCTCCACTTTCAAAATAAGGCTGGGTAAAAGCATCACATGAAAAGCCGGAAGCAGGAGAACAAGAGCAACCAATAACGATTTCAGGATATTTACATTCTGTTTTTTTATACTTACCCACAAATGCACCAAATTCTACAGTATTATCTCCTTCAGTAGTCTTAGGGCATGCAGCCTCTTCATCCTTTGCTACCGATTCCAGCTGCTTTTTGCAACTGGGCCGAGATGGAGTGCTAACAAAAAACTTAGCTCTTGGGGATGTTAGATGTGGCATGCTGTTTGATGAATTGGCTTTTTTATTTTTACTAACAGATTTTGATATTTCTGCACCCTGTACTCTTTGTCGAAGTTCTGGAGGTGAAACTGCTCTTGGAAATAAGGCACTGCTTGAGGAACCTGCCTCTGGAAAGTTTAGTTCTTCCCTCCTGGGGACTGGAGCCAAGTCTTGACCTGTTATCTTATGCTCAGCATCTCTTTCATCACGTGTAGAAATGTTATACAATAAAGCATTATTGCTTTCAAGGCCTCCTTGTGGAAAAGAAGAACCGAACACATTTCCAATGCTGTGCTTTTTCCACATGGAAGATCTTAGAGGGCCATCATCAATGAGGTTCTGTGCCAAATGTTTTGAAATGCTCAACTCCCGTGTGATTTCATTATGGACTTTGCTAGCTTCGGAAGCCTTCTGTGCAGTTAGTGTTTTTAGAGTATCCACAGTAAGAGCAGAGAGATCCTGCAGGTGGCCAATTTGAGAATCTAAAGAGTGCAACGACCGTTTGATGTAGTTGACTCGATCACCAACTTCCTTGATTTGAATGCACATTTGTTCAACCCTGAGGGAAAAAAACAAATGGAAGAAAAATTAGTTTTTTGTTCTCCGATGGTGTTCTCAGATAAATATTTCAACTATGGATGTGTTTGGTTTTTGCCAACGTGAGGAAATACATTAACAGTCTATAATTTCAAAGAGCTTAAGCAGCCTAGGTAATTCCAGTGAAAGGACTGCACGACAAAGTACCAGGGAAAATACACACAAAAACCCGAAGTGTCCATAGTGCCCTTAACCAATATTCATAACGACAACAAACCTTTTTAAAACTATAAACCACACAGCTGAACAGTAGCAAGACTGATTCAACGGCAAACGTTTTTTTACAGCTCAAGAGTACTGATAGCATACATAATTTTGTATCAGTAACTTCGTAGCCAAGGAAAAACAAGACTGACACACTTTGTTAACGTGGCTGTACATGTCATACATTTCATTATAAACAGGTTTTAATAAGTCAGGGCCGTCTACTCATTTAAATTTCTTCATTACCGTTCAAAAGTGACTCGAATTCTCTCTTCGCTTCCAGAATGGAATTTGTCATCTTTTTCATTGAAATACATCTCGACACATAACTCTTCAAAGTCGTGAAGTTTCTTTTGATCATCTTCTGTTAGGAAGAGTTCTAATGAAGGAAACAGCAAAGCAATAATTGAATTAAGGGTTAGAAGAATGCTACACAAGAGGAACTTGAAACGACTAAGAAAATAGGATGGTCGTATGGTATGTGGGGTACCATTATTACGGAGTGGCGCTAACATTAAGTTACGCCTCCTACTGCTTTGCATTGGAATTTTCAGGCGTTGCGCCTCCGGGTGGTGACCTTTTTTGTTGCTGGGTCACCTGACATTGCTGGAGGGGCTACTGAGGGATGCCCCTGCTCAAAAATTCAGCCTCCATGTCTAGTTTCCATAGGGGGATGTTGGGGTTGTTTGGTTTAAAAATTACAAGCCCCTTAAAATACCATTTTCTCCAATGGCCCGGGGCTTAATGCAACGCATGCATGTTGTGTTTGGACTCCAGTGTAAATAATGGTGTGTGCTGGTGTGCTTGTCTCCTGATTGGTTGTTTGCTTGTCTGATGTCACACACACGCTTGTTCTGGTGGCCAGAAGCAGCCTTTGAAACTGACAAATGGCAGAACCATGGCAGAGCGGGTATACACTTGCCTACAGAGTATGAAATAGGGAGCAATTGTTTCGCTCAGGCTCAGCAAGTAGCCTAGAGAGGATTGAAACAAATTCTGAGGGGCTGAGGCAGCCGGGAAGTGAAATGAACAAGAGCAGCAGGCTGCCACTGAGAAGTGAAATAGACCCCAAGATGCAGCAGGGAACAGTGACCAGACCCAGCCCCCAACCCCAGCAAAATCCTCCCCACACCCAAGCCCCCAACACCTACCAGGGCAGTGGGGGAGTGTGTGTGTGCCCTGCCAGCTGGGGGTCAGGGAAGCACTTGCATGGCCAGGAAGGTGGCCTTTAAACATCTCCTAGCTGCCTTGTTAATTTCACCTGCACTAGAGCAGGAAAGTAGCTGGGGAGTTTTAAAGTGCTGCTCATGTGGAAAAAAGGGTCTGGTGGGGTTAAATCTTTAGACTTAGCTTGCGTGGGACCCTGGTTAGTGTTGGGGGCTCCAGTGCAGGGAAAATTTCCCATCAACCAGCGTGGAAATTGAAAGTTAATGCAGGAATGAAGGAGTGAAGTTACAGATGCCAGGGTAAACTCACACACATCTAAACTCCCTTGTCATGAAAGGATCTGGTTTACTACACACCAGAAACAGGAATCACTCACATAAGTCACTAATATATATGAAGTGGATCTGTCTCTACTTTTGTTTGGGGTGCTACGTGATTATCACTATGTGCATGTGCACCCTCCTTAACTTGCCACCCATGCCAGCATATGTAATGTACCATCATTTCATGTCTTGACAAAATGCCAGTATTTTACTAGGCTGTGGTGGTGATTAAAAAATGGGACATGGAAGAACCAGCATAACTAACGCATGTTTGCAGTATTTTAATCACTATCGTTATCAAGGTCCTGGAAACCCAATTCGATTTGGTTAACTTACAGAGGTTAATGCTTGCATGGGTGGTAAGGTAAGGCAGGTGCACATGCACACAGGGGTACATCACATAGCACGCCAAATAAAAGCAGAGACAGACAAGCTTCATATGTACCAGTGATTTCTGTCAGTGACTCATGTTTCTGGTATGTAGTAAACTAAATCCTTTTATGGCAAGGGAATGTAGGTGTGCGAGTTTACACTGGCATCCATCACTTCACTCCTTCATACCTGCCTTAACTTTCAATTTCCATGCCTGTTGGTGGTTGATGGGAATTTTGAGTGATGTATATTTCAAATGGGTTTTGGGGGGAGGATGCTAATTCACTTGCAGAATTGGGGTAGTTACAAAAGGCTGGGTACAGGTTTATTTGGTAGGATAATTGTATTCCTTCCCAAAAGATTGTTTGGGTTGGTTGGAAAGGGTAGGACTGGGGGGTTTAGGGCTAAGAAAGGATTCTTTGTGTTGCATAGGGTTTTTTGGGTAGGGAAGGGTTTTTGCGGGTAGGAAAGGGTCTTAACTTATCTGCTTAACCCAATAGGTGTTTTTTTTTGTAGGAATAAGTATTTAATAGTAATACCTTAACATATATAATACTCTACTCCCTCTCTCTCTCTCCATCTATTCAAGCTCGCCTCACCAGCTGTCTCTCTGATATCTCTACCTGGATGTCTCAACATCAACTCAAACTCAGCATGGCTAAAACTGAACTCCTTATCTTCTCCCCTCATCCTTCCTCTCCCCTGTCAATCCTTATCGATGGGATCACCATCCTTCCCATCCCCCAAGCCCATACCTTAGGCTTCATCTTTGACTCCTCCCTTTCTTTTAAACCCTACATCAACTCTGTTGCCAAATCCGGTTGCTTCTCCCTCCATAACATTGCTAAGATTCGCCCTTTTCTCTCTCGCCTCTGCCAAAACCCTTCTTCACGCCCAGATCATCTCTCATCTCAATTACTGTAACCTCCTTCTCACTGGCTTCCCTCGTTCTCCCCTTTCTCCCCTTATCTCCGTCCCAAACTCTGATGCCAGGGTCATCCACCTCGCCCGTTGCTTCAATCACGTGCAGCCTCCTCTCCTCTCTTCACTGGCTCCCCCCCTTCCTTGAATGAATCCTGCACAAGCTCCTGGTCTTCACCTATAAAGCTCTTCACGACCTTGCTCCCCCTACCTCTCAGCTAATTTCCCTCCGTACTCCTGTCCATGAACTCCGTTCCTCCTCTGTCCCCTCTCTCACCTTCCCATGCCCCCCCTACTCCTCTAACCACCTTCGTCCCTTCTCCCTAGCTGCCCCCCACACCTGCAACTCCCTCTCTGCCTACATCCACCTTGCCCTCTCCCTTTGTAACTTCAAATCCCTCCTCAAGGCCCACCTCTTCTGCTCTGCCCTCCCCGACTCCTTGCTCTCCTCACCTAACTCCTGCTGATATCCTCTATTCAGAACAATCTGTTACCTGAGGTCTGTGTACTCATATCCTCACCAATTTGCGATGTAACCAAGCCAAGCACGTGCACCTGGGACCTCGCATCTTTGTGAATGTTACACTCGTCTTTCCCTCTGCTCCCCTTCCTTTGTCTCCCGCCTCCCCGCCTCTCAGATTGTAAGCCCTAGGGCAGGGACTGTTGGTGCTATATAAATGCTTGCTAATAATAATGTAATATAACAAATAAGTGTTTTGTAAAAATTGCTTAAATCTAGATGAAATTAAGACAGAAGTTTTAATGAAAGTTAAAGTACTTTATAGCAGGAAAACAAGGCACATAAGTAATCAGTAAGCGATACACATATGAAATGCAATAATATACAAACCAGAAGGCATGAACAAGAATTAAAAAAATACTAAGGGAGAAAAGATGCAACATGGTCAGAAGACTGATCATGTGGGTTACTTGCATGGAGGAATATTATACATGCATGTAATCCCAAGGAAAAAAGAAGCTATTTACTCAAAACAGTGTAACCTACTACCTTGGCATTCAGTTTCAAATAATGGAAAATAGTAATTAGAATTCCCAGATACGGACAAGTGCAACAATAGGACAATTGTCAATGCATATGGGAGAGTTCTGTATTCCTAAGCTTTTTCAGGAGCTGAAAATTATTACTGATGTTATAGTAGAAAGGAGAATTGGTCACCTATCTCGGTGAATTCTTTTCTCCTCTGTCTACGGATAATCCTCCACAAGGGTAGCGCTGCGGATGGCCGCCGGGAGGCAGAAGAAGAAATGTACTTTTGCGCCTGCACGAGGAGCTAACCCCATCCGGTTCCTCAGTCCATATCTCAGCCGAGGTCACCGTTGCTAGACAAACTTAAAAATAGACATTCAACCTGATACCTAAACCTTATGAAGGCGGATTTATTAACTGAGTCTTAAAAGACTAAGTAAGAACCAACCAACCTGTCCCCAACTAGGTCTGAACCCCAACTATCTATCAGTTTGACAGTTATTACGACCCCAAGCGCTGCATCTTTGACAGGGTGGGTCGGAGGATTATCTGTAGACAGAGGAGAAAAGAATTCACCGAGGTAGGTGACCAATTCTCCTTTCTCCCTCTGTCTCCAGCTAATCCTCCGCACGGGATATACCCGAGTCCTTAGTTTTCTTTAGGGTGGGAGCCCACAGTGTTTGGAGCCTCCAGCACTGTTTGCAACACCCTTCTGCCAAAGGCCGCACTTAAAAATGTGCAGCTTGTAACGTCTCACAAAGGTATGCAGGGAGGACCAAGTAGTCGCCCTGCAAATCTTTTCATAGGAGGCCCTGTTTAAAAGGCACATGAAGCAGCTGCCCCTCTTATGGAGTGCGCCCAAATCTGGAGTGGAGGAACCCTGTTCCTAGCCTTATATGCTTCAATAATGCACTGTTTCATCCACTTGGAAAGGAGGATCTTTGAAGCCTTAGAGCCAGTCTGCCCTGGTCTAATATTAATAAAAAGAGCTGTGGAGGACCTGAGACCCTGCGTTCTGGCTAAGTAAATCTTTAACACCCTCCTGACATCTAATTTATGCCAGGCCTTCTCCTTAGGATGCGATGGCTTAGGACAAAAAGAGGGTAAAATGATCTCCTGAGACCTATGAAAAAGGGAATTAACCTTAGGAATAAAGGCCTCGTCTATTCTCAGCGTGACTGATTGTTCCTGGAAAATACAAAAGTTCTCTTCCATTGAGAGGGCTCCTAACTCCGATACCCTTCTGGCGGAAGTAACTGCTACCAGGAACACCACTTTAAGAGTTAACATATACAGTGACACATGACTAAGTGGTTCAAAAGGAGGTCTGGTTAGAGCGCCGAGGACTAGAGACACACTCCATAAAGGGCATCTGTGGACTGCTGGTGGGGAAACTGATCTGGCTGCCCTCAGGAACTGTCTCACATGGTTGTGAGAAGATATTCTCCTATTTGAGACTGATCTTAGAACGAAGTCTATCGCTGCTGCTTGCCTTGCTAGGGTGTTATGTTTCAGGTCTTTATCAAGACCGTGAATTGTAAAATGTTTGGAATTTCAGCACCACAGGGGTCATACCCCTTCTGCGTTGCCCATAGGGCGAAAGTCTTCCACGTCGCTCTATAAGCCCGTCTGGTGGATGGCCGTTTGGATTGCTGTAAGGTTGCCACCACGGCCTCTAAATAGCCTCTTTTTATCAGGGCTGCGTGTTCAAGAGCCACGCTGTCAGCCTCAATACCTGTAGGTTCTCGCAGTGTAGAGGACCCTGAAGGAGTAGGTCCAGTCTCAATGGTAACCTTATGTGGGCGGTGCTGAGCGCCACTAGATCTGAAAACCATGGTCTTCTTGGCCACCACGGTGTTGTTAGTAGTAGGAGAGCCTGCTCTCTGATGAGTTTCGCCACCGTCCTTGATATCAACGGGATCGGAGGGAAGATGTAAAGTAGGCCTGATGGCCATGTTTGGTTCAGGGCATCCACTGCGATCTGTATTCTGCAGTGGGTTCCGGACAAACTTCAGAACTTGGGCGTTGTCTCGGTTGGTGAAGAGGTCCCCATTCGTGAGGATCTAGGGAGGTGCGGCTGAGCCAATCTGCTTGAATGTTGTCCTGTCCCTTGATGTGTAATGCCTTGAGAGATAGGAGATTCTTTTGTGCCCAAGCGAACAGCCTGTCCACTTCCCTGTGTAACTCTGGTGCTCTGGAGCCCCCGATAGTTTAGGTAAGCTTTCGCTGCCACATTGTCCGTGTAGCCTAACACGTGCGTGTTGCAGAGCTTCTGCGCGAGCTGTAGGAGGCCTAGCCAGACAGCTTTCAGCTCCAAGAAATTGATGCTGTGAACTTGGTCCCTCTTGCTCCATAAGCCCTGGACCACTGACGTTCCGGAATGTGCCCCCCGTGATCAGGATCTCCTGCTTGGGTTCTTTTTTTTTTCTTTTTTTTTAAAAAAAAATCTTTTATTTTAATTAACATTATAAACATAGTTACAAACATTTAACCATGGTTACAAATATTAATTCCTTTGACTCTTTGGGTTCAGGTGAGTCTTTTTATCTTCTACCATTTCTTGTGCTCTATATATAATAGTCAAATAAGTATGCTCTTTGATCTTCTGGCAGATTTGATTTAATCATTACACATACACATGGAAACCATTTTGCTGTGTAGGCTTCCTTTTTGTCCATTAGGTTCGTCGCTATCTTTTCCATTGTGAGATGGTACCATAATCTATTCATCCACTCTCCTACTGATAGTTCTTTAGAATCTTTCCAATGTAGGGTGATAACTTTCTTTGCTGCTTGGAGGAAGACTGAACATGATTCTCGGTATCTCCGCAGCACCCCCGCTGCTGGGAACAGGCCCAGCAGAGCTACCTCGGGTTTATAAGGTATTATGAGTTTAGTCATCTCCTCCATTTTTTCCCCATACCCCTCTCCATAAGGGTTGAACCCGATCACAATCCCACCGACAGTGTCTTTGTGTTCCCTGTTCCCCGCATCCCCTCCAACAAAGTCCCCTCCCTCCTTCTTCTGCATGCCTAAATTGTGTTGGAGTCAGGTAAAATCTAGCTGTTAGTTTGATTTGGCATTCTTTGATTTCTAATGAGTATGCGCTGTTGTGCATGTACTCAATGATCCATGCTTCTTCTTTTTCTGTAATTTCCATTTCTAATTCTTCCTTCCATTTTTGTATGTATTTGATCTCTTTAGGGTACCATATGTCCTTTAAAGTTTTGTATATACGCGAGAGTCTCCCTTTTATAGTAGTATGTTCGAAAAGAACCTTTTCTATTGTGGTGGGGTCTCTTGTATAGTGTTCCTTTATACTCTTGGTGTTTAGTGCGTGTTTGAGTTGCATGTATTCAAATGAGTTTATTCTTTCTTTTTTTCCCTCCATGTCTTCTTTGCTTCCTACTTGGGTTCTGTTAACAGTGACTCTCTGGCGAATGTTTCTGCCCCTAACCACCAGGACATTGAGCGTGCGAATCCTCGAGGGATGGCTACCCACGGATTGGCGCCCCTTGTCAGCTCTAGCTGCATGGGACGCAGCAGCTGTTGCAAGAGTCTCAGGTGTAGACGGCCCCACTGAACCTGACCGGTGCATGACATGAGAAGCCCCAGGAGTTGGGCCAATGATTTTAGCCTTGCTCTTTTCTGGTGGAAGAGGAGGAGGATCAGGGTCCTTATCTTGTGCTGCCTGAGGGGTGGTATGAAGGCGACTCCTAAGGTTGTATCGAGTATCAATCCTAGATGTTCCAGGTTGTGCGTTGGTGATAACTGACTCTTTTCTTTGTTTATTAGGAAACAGCGTGAGTCGAGGTAAGTCATAGTTCGGTTCAAGTCCTGCACAATCTTTTCGTGCGACTGGGCTCTGATCAGGAGATCGTCCAGATATGGGTATAGATGTATGCCTTCTTGTCTGAGATTCACCACCAAGGGAATCAGAATCTTGGAAAACGTTCTCGGTGCTGACAATAGGCCAAATGGTAGGGACCTGAACTGGTAGTGGCTGTCTTGGTAGCAAAAACGGGGCCATCTTCTGTGCGGTTGCCAAACGGGGACATGCAGATATGCCTCTCAAAGATCCAGGGAGACCATCCAGTCGCCTAACCGCAGGCGCCGGCATATGGAGGCTGCTGTCTCCATCTTGAATTTTTGCTGCCTCACGGCCTTGTTCAATTGTTTGAGATCCAGCACTGCCCTCCAGGAGCCGGTCTTTTTTTGTACTAGAAAGATTATAGAATACAGACCCTGGCCTGTCTGATCTGGGGGAACTATCTCTATTGCTTTTATAGCCAAGAGCCTCTGAATCTCCCCGGTCATTGCTCTGTGTTTTTCTAGCGAGTTTGACCTGGAAGAGGCGAGGAATCTCGGAAGAGGGGTGTATGCCAGTTCTATGCGATAGCCGAGGGCCACCATTTTTGTTACCCATGCATCCGAGACAAACCTTTCCCAAGTTGCTGAGAAACACTGTAGCCTGCCCCCTATGTCTGTCGAGTCTGCATAGTCATGTGTCCTGTTTATGCACGTTGGGACTGGAATTTTTCTGCTTCTGTCTAGCAAACCTAGGAGTTTGTCTGTTGGCCTTGTTGCGAAATGAAAAATTCTTCTGGTTTTCCCTGGCCTGTCCCTGAAACCTTTTGAACGGGACATATTCCCCCCCACCCACCCCCTTTGCCTGTATGGGGGGTTGCGAAAAAACCTTTTTCGCCCCTATCTGTTGTAGGTTCTTGTTCTTTGCCTTATCGTTCGCGTCTGCCAGCACTTTGTCCAGGCATACGCCGAACAACTTGAGTCCCCTGTAGGGGGCTGAGACTAGCAGATTTTTGGCCGTGATATCGCCTTGCCAGGACCTGAGCCATAATCACCTCCTAGCTGCCACATTACTAGCCAGGGTTCTAGCCGCCAACCCCATGGAGTCCATGGTGGAATCTGCCAGGAAGGTTGTGGCCAGGGAGATGCGAAATGGTCTGTGCCCTCCTTTTGGAGATCTCTGGGTCCTGGGCCGCCTGCATCCATGCTAAGAGGGCTCTTGCCATGTAGGAGGATTTAATATTGATCTTCAGAGAGGTGGCTGAAAGGTCCAGGCCACTGTGAAAGGAGGAGTCTATGCCCCCAGCCTATGGTGGGGTCCCTGGGGTAACAGTCTCCCTCTGTGGGGAATACTGTCTGGCGTGCTAAAGATACCGCCGCTGCGTCCACTTTAGGGTGTTTGAACATAGGCTCCTTCTTCCTAGAGAAGGAGTACAAAGAGGCCTGAGTCTTATTCATCCTTTGAGTCTTGTCCGGATGCTTCCACTCCTGAATGACTAATTTCTCAAAGACCCTATCCAGGGGAACTCCTGTCTCCCTGCCGTGCAGGGAAGGCATGTAATCTCTCTCCTCCTCCTGAGAATCCGAGGAATCCTCCTTGTTTTGTTTTTCCACTAAATGGAGTCTCTTTGCCACCTGGCTTAAAAATTCCTCCACTAGGGGAAACTGTCTGTCTCTGTCCCTTGGTTCCTGGGTAGCTTCCTGGGAAGCTGCGCCCTCCAAGTCATCCCACTCCTGCCCCGATTCTACCTCTGAGGCCGAGGTAATCAGACCCTCCTCTGTCTCCTAGTGTCTCTTAGGCTGAAGTTCAGCAGCACCCTCCTCAGAAGATCCTGAGGACTCCAGTAGCTTGGCTCTGGTTCCCCTTTGTGGGGTCTTTCACCTGATGCTTCCCGCCCGCTGAGAGTTTTCCCGCCCTGGATTTCTTTGGTCCTGTAGTGGGGGAGGGGATTCTCTGGGGTCCCTTAGTTTGCAAATTGCACAGTTTATTCAGGGATTGCAATATCTTCCCCATGGTATCAGCAAGAAAGGGCATATCTATCTGACTGCCTTCCTGGGGAGAAGCCGCCTGCTGCGCCCCATCATTCCCGGGTCCCTCCATTCCAGCCCACGTGATTGGCGCTGCTAATGGGAAAGCTGCGCTGCGGCTGGAAGGGCTCCCGCCATGTGGTGCCCTTCCTAGGCGGGGGGAGGCTTCTGCTGTTAGCCCACGTTGGTGGAATTAGGCCTTCTGCTCCCCTGTTCCCTGGTGCATTGCGGGGGAACTGGCTGGGCCTCCTGCGTTTCCCGAGTCGGGGAAGAACGCTGCCCTCAGACCCCCGCCCGCTCGCTGATGGTTGGCCCCATTATCGGGTTGCGAGTCTCAGATTACTTCCTCTTTTGTTTTTTAACCTGTCTGTTTCTGATTCTCTTCTAGGCTCCGGAGAGGAGGTTGCGCCCTCCCGACGACCCGAAGGCAGAAGACGGACTGAGGAACCGGATGGGGATAGCTCCTCACGCAGGCGCAAAAGTACATTTCTTCTTCTGCCTCTCGGCGGCCATCCGCAAAGCTACCCGTGTGGAGGATAAGCCGGAGACAGAGGGAGAAGTATAGTTTTGTTTCATTCACTGAAAACAAGATTCACAAACCAATTCTCAAAACATTAAATGAGACAAAATACTCTTATTTGTTTACTCCAGATTAGTGCAGAGTACACAAGTTTTAAAATTTGTGTAAAATAAATTTTTAACAAGGTCTCTCAGTTTTTAAAAAATGGTGGGTGTTCTATATTATAGGTTTCATTGATTATTTTTTTTATTTTTTAAACACCACATTATAAAACCCCAAATAATAAACTATATTGCTTGGATATGGCTAGTTCTTACTTGGTCCATCAGAAGTCTTGTCCTTCTTCCTTCTTTTACATATGCAACAAAACAAGGAGGCCATATGACTAAGGATGATAAGAGGTGGAGGCAGAACAGGCTTTTCATGATAAGCCATAATGAAATGATAGCGCTGATACTTCCATACAATATTTGAAATTGCCTTTACTTGTAAATATACATTGCTGAAAGACAAAAAACCCAAAGTGGTTTAGCACAACATGCATTTGAGAAATTAGTTAACAATTCATGAGTTTTGAACCTGACAGTCTCAAGCATAGGGAAAACATAGCTTGAATCAATCATTACAAAATAGATGAATTAAGTCACACTAGGATTTCCTGTGTTAATGGTCAGGATAAAGGTGTTGTTTTTACAGTGTAATTTTATCATCCTGTTGTAATACCTACTTGGAATCCATAATGTCCTGGCCTTGACAGAATTACTTCATAAGCTGACTGAGATTTGGGAGTGGTGCTTCATATGACTAATGGCAACTCCAACCCTAGGTCTATGTAGGAACAAATTGGCTGTTTCAATTTTGTCCTTAATGAACAACTCTAACCAAAGTTAGTAGCTTTGCCAGTTTGTTAGTATCATGGATATGCAGATGGCTTGGCTACAGAAACTTCTGGAGATAGGTGTGGAGAATGCTTACCTTGCCCTCTAGCCCCACCATTCTCATTCACTAAATACTTGGAAGGTAAGTACAACTAGTATTGGTAAGGAAAGGAATACCTGTTCTGTCACTAATTATGATAATTATCACAGTAGGATATTAGATTATATGCCTAGCATGGGGTCAATTTTGTAAAAAGAAGTTATCATAGTTTTGCAGTCATAAGGCAAAGAGAGCACAGTTATGTTTTCATGCACATTTGCTGTGACTGTGTAGAACCAGCCAGATAATTATACATAAATGATTGGTTAACTAGCCAGTTGTACATTCAATTGCACATATATTGTATACAAATGTATAAGTTTCCATGCATGTATGGCTGCATTTTTATACAGAAGTCAAGCCTATTAGTTTTGTCACTACTGTATTTGTAGCAGATACTTCAATATAGGTACAATCTGAGAGCATTTGGCTTTGATGACAGTCTCTGTCTCCAATGCTGAAGGGAGAGGGCATCCTGCCTTGGAGCAGTGGGTTGGACTAGAGGACCCTAGCAAACCTACAATTATATGATTCTAACAGTCAGACTAGAAATATCTAAGAATTATACGTACTTGAAAAATGCAATAAGAAGATTAACCATAATAATGTACTGTACGAAGAGGTAGACAGCTTGAAGAAATGGGGTCAGCCATGTTCCTGGTCCACAGAGATGCGAAACCTCATTTTCCGTGCTATTTGCACATACTTTCATTTTTAAAACAAAAATTTTTTAGAGAGAGGATATTTAGCACTTACAACAGATACAGATGATAAACAAAACACTTTATGGAATTGTGCAGTATCTACTGTTATAAGTCTTTTTAAAAGACAGAAAGGGTGAAAACAGACGTGACGCTAACTCCACTTTAACACCACTTTAACATTTCTTATTTATTTTATTTATTTATTTTATTTTATTTATTTCAATTGATTTTTACCCCGCCCCTCCTGCCATGCATGTTGCCCTGATCATGATTGTTTTCACCCAAAGTTACAAGAAAGAGGCGAACAGTAATTACTGCAAGACTTGTTAGTAAGAGTATTTCCTAAATTTGCAAAGGCTTAACATGAGGGCTACCTTTGAGAAGCTAAAAACAGGTCTAGCTTCTGGTTCTGGGAAATCACTCAATGCTGGTCAAAGGAAGAAAAAGGTTTTGGTTCTAGTTTTGTAGCACATATGAGGGTGTGGAAAGAGCGACAGAGGGATTCTAAGCCTCATTTAAACTTTGTTCAGAATGAGACAAACGAGACATTTAGATGTGAGAGGATAAAGGGGTATTGTACAAAAAGGAAAACAACGCAATACATTAGGAATTTCACTGATATATACCTCAGCCTTTTGGAATTTGAAACAACAAATCTCCTTAATCCTCAAGTGTTTCTAGAAGTCATTTTAAGGAGGACATCATCTTACCATCAATTTCATATGCATAAACTTCACCAAAAATCATCCAATATGGATGAAACACAATATCTCTTGCAAGCGTCCATGATGGTGCTTCATTAGGATAGAGTATTGCCTTCCTGGGAACTCCGAAACTAAGCAGGACAAGTGCCATAATCACTACAATGTAAAACATGTTGGCCACCTGTTAAAAACAGAACTAAAGTCAAGGAAACTGAAAAGATTACTGAAAGGCAAGCTCTTGCAATCATTTTCAAAACACTAAAAGCTAAAACTACTCAAACATATGACTAGTTCATATATTCAGAGCAATTTTAAAAAAAATTCTTTCACAGTAATTCTGAGTGGGGACAATGGAATTGCCCCTCTCCCCCCATCTCCAAGACTTCACTTATGCAAAACAATGAGAATAAATTTGTCCTCTGTTCATTAACATAGAAGCTAATGGGTCAGTTAAAAAGGCTTGTGTCAGAATCATATGATTCAGTTTTGTAGCAGTTACTGACGAAGCTTAGTTTTGATTTGTGGAGGAATTACTTCAGTAGAGTGTAAAGCTTGATTCACTATAAGTGCAAGTGGGCACACTGGAGGAAAACAAGGTATACATTTCCAGTAAGAAAAACCAACCAAACCAAAACGTACCATTTTGCCAATCATCATGACATAAGGTCCAGCCTGTTGATTTACAGCCAGAAAATCCAGTAATCGAACATACCAAAATATAATATTCAGACAGTAAGTTATTCTTCCGGCAACAAAAACGTAGTTTTCCTGGTAGGTATTTTCACTAAAGTTCCCTTTCGCTCCAAATCTCAGTGCAAATCCAATGAAGAAAGTAACAATAGCAACTGTATCACTGATGTTGAAGTAATCGCTAAACCATACTTTAACCTTTTGGTTTATCTTCCCAGCTTCTGACATAAAGATCTGTATTCAAAAAAATCAGGCATAATAGTGTTTAACTTCATATTTAGACCAATTGATAAACTAAGTATTCCATCAGAAAACCACCATCAATTCAGATATGCTTGCACAGTCAAATGCAGAACACTGAAACCAAGCATATAGATTTCAATCCAGTTTGGTGCTGGCACGCAAGATGCACCCATGGTAGCCACTTAGAAGTTGGTGCGTAGTGCGCCAAATTCCCCTGCAGTCAGGACTGGAGGGGGGCTGGGTCAGGTGAGGGGCAGAGGCATCGAGACAGGGCACAGGGCTGATGTATGGTCACGATATCCCCTTCAGGTGCCCCCTCCGTCTGTACTGCACCCAGCCATCCCACCATGACAGGCAGCCATGGTGGCCAATGATGGCCAGCCATGGCGGGCCCCAATCTGAGTGGCCACAACAGACGTGATAGCCCAGATCAACATCTGGCAGCGCCTGCAGATGCACGCAGGAGAGGTCTGGGCCAAAGCAGGCCAGACGGCTATTGTCACGTCTATTTTTACCCACAGAAATATCAATATATCCAACATACAATAGTATTAAATCTCTTTCTTAGAATTTTCTTTTGATAAAAATAAACAGTTCTTAGTGAAATGTACTATGACATTTACAACAGTAATTACAAACTCACCTCCCGAATCTTCTCAATAGCTGATGTAAAAATATATGAAATAACAATCCATTCTTGAACAGAAGGCAGTTCTTCCATTTTTACAAGAACCACAAATGTGTAAAGCATCAAAAATCCTAAGTACGCCAACTATAAAGACAGGCAAAAGAAATAAATACCACGGTTTGTTCTGGAAGGCGAGTATGGACTATTTTTAAAGTTTGGTGGAGCACAAGTACAATAAATAAAATTTAAAGAAGTTGTTTAAAACAATGAAGGAGCAATAATTACTCAAGAAAAAGCATTTATTACATAGTTTTTAAAAAATCTGTCAAGAGCTATAATCAAACATAATTTACAAAATGAAACTTTCAGTTAACCAACACATAACTGTCTATTAGAGTTTGCTACTAATGAACAGCAGCATGATTTCTGCTTTACTTGGGAGTCACAACGTCAAAAGTCACTTTGAATGCAGCAAAAAGAGTCTTGACTACCATTGATAAGAGCTACGAGCACACTATTTTTGTCCAAGGTTGCACACTGTGTGCACAGTAACCAGCTTCTGCTATTGCCAGCATTTCTTATTCCTTAATTAGAAAGGAATGTAAGTGTTGGTTTGGATGAGGCAGTTAATGTGAAGCAGCTGTTCAACGGTTCACACAACACTTACATTTTTATGTTTAATAGCAAATTAAAGAGAGGTAAAGTACCCCTGTTTAATCTGGGACACATTCATTCAAACAGAGGTACCCTAGAATGCACAATCCCAAGGGAAGGGTCCACAGTAACTTACCCCAAGGCAATTAGACTGCCTGGTGTGAACCAACACTTGGGGAAACGGTTAAAACACTTATTCATAACTGTGTGCTGACCAAGAGGGAGAGGAGAATAGCAATATGGGTAACTTGTCAAAAACATGAAGACACTTTGAGTAGCATTTTTCTTCCAAAACTCACCGTGTTAAACCAGAATTTCACAATTGGTGCATGATAGAATGCATAAAACTTCCGTGTCATTGGTAGCCTCTTAGGTTTTGTAGGTGTCTTCATATCATGCTTTCCTTCAGTACTGTCCAGGACTCTTACTTCTTTAAACACCTCCTAGCATAAGAACATATTATAAAACAATGCACTGAAATATTTGCTCTGTTTCTATCTATTTATTTTTAATATTACCATTGGTATCTCTTCTACTACATTCTGGAAGTTGATTTCGCTGTCTTCCATTGTCATCTGATGAGCATCTTGAGACTGTGGAATATGGGACATTTCTGCCTTGGTCTTATATTCCAGCATTAATATGGTAGGGGGAAGTAAGATGCTCAATATCACCTGTAAAATTTCAAACCAGTTACTTTAAAAAAGCATATTTTCATTCAATGTTTTAACAATATGTCAGAACACACTGGTAAGCAGAATGTCCCACTGTAAAAATATAATTTTATTATCCCAATTTCATAAAAAGTCAGAATTGGAAGGGACCTCGAGGATCTAGATATCTAGTCCAATGTCATGCTTGGATGCAGGATAACTCCAGCTACATCATCACCAACAGACGGCTGTCCAGACATTTAAAAAAAAAATTCAGGTGACGGAGAAACAGCTTTTACTGTTAGGAACTTTTTCCTGATCTCTAATCAAATTAGATAAGGCATGTATCTGAGGATTAAGCGAGAACAAAGTTCAAGCTGGTAAATTCACATGTCATTTTTGAACCTTCATACTAGTATTTCCTTGAACACTTATTGTAGGCTAGGATGAAATCATATTTTGCTAGTTTTTCTACTATGGCAGAAAAATGAATTCTGAAATATATACACAGGTAAATGATAAAGCAGGTGTTGCAGTTAGTCTGTTAACGAGGCAATAGAGGTAGTATGGATAAACTGCATGTAATTTATTGCAGGTCATATAGTAAGAGATGCTCTATTGGAGAGGTTTTGTATCAAGTTGCATTTTTAACTGGATACAATTATGTCTATGGTGTTTCCACACAAGACACTCTCCATCCACTATACATGTTACAGGGCACCTATAGGGCAACACTGCAGCCCTGCAACATGTGCAGTGGGTGGGTGGAGAGTGTCTTGTGTGAAAATGGCCTATGTTCCAACAGGATAGGTTTGCAGCACGGTGCTCAGAAAGAAATGTAACTCCTGACTACATTTGAGATTGGCTGACCTTGACAATTCTGAAAAATTACCCAAACCCATCCTGCAGATTTGATGGCCAGCATTCCACCGTAAGCCCTTCCCTTACTCAGGTTGTACATCCACGTAAAATGGGAATAAAAGCTAACTGCCAGAGCAAGTTTTACTTACTACCTGTAGAAGGCATCAGGAAATTGTATTCTTACAGTGGGTTTTCTGTCTGTTAATTCTTTCACCACTATATTTTTAGTAGTGGATTAGTATTTGCAATGATCTACAAATTCCTCTGATTAAAGGCTACTTTCCTGTTTTCTCCCTTCTATATTTCTGTACCTTATTTAAAAAGATAATAGATCATCAAAAGAAGAGTTAATGATAATAACCGATATCACCTCCAGCTTTGATTAAGTTAAATTGTACTAAGTGTACAAAGTGCTTTTCTACCATTTACACACAAGCACAGTAAGAATGGTTGACAAGATTAACAGTAACTTGTGGGTATACTTACTTTGTACCACGAATTTTTCCGCATGTTCAGCCTTCCCATCCACATATCTGATAACAACATTTGTGTACAAGTATGAGCTACAAAGAGGCGAAGCCGTGAAGATACTGCTAGCTTAAGACAGGTGGAATTACTCCAGTTTTTTAGCTCGTAAGTTAGCAACTTCATAGCCATGGTTTCATCTTGTCGAAAGGACTGTTCTAGTAGCTCAACTGCCAGCTGCCCAAACTCACTACAACATGGGGAAATAAACACAAACTTAGGTTTCTGGATGGGGTC
Source organism: Sphenodon punctatus (assembly GCA_003113815.1). Lineage (NCBI taxonomy): Eukaryota > Metazoa > Chordata > Lepidosauria > Sphenodontia > Sphenodontidae > Sphenodon > Sphenodon punctatus. Next base: position 2,317,916 of record QEPC01000892.1, read on the forward strand.
TTACTCATGCATTTTGCCCTTCAATAGCAAGGTAAGGAGTAGTCTCCTGGATTGGCTAGCTGTATCCTACATGTTCAAATTCCTGTAATGCAAGGTGATGGACTGGACTAGCCATTTTATTTTTATTTATTTAGATTGTTTTATCCCACCCTATCCCTTGGGCTCAAGGATGACTTACAATTCTTTAACTTATTAACTGTAACATTAAGAACTAATGAATTAACTCAACTCTTAATCCTCACAACAACCCTGTGAGGTAGGGTTAGGTTAAGAGATTTGTGACTGACCCAAAGTACCCAGTGAGTTCATGGCTAAGGTGAGACTTGAACCACTGTTAAACTTCACTTTGTATTGTCAGGTATAAAAGGTGTATTTATATTATCCAACACAAGTTTGCACATAGCATGTGTGGCTTTTCTTAAAATGTATTCAGACAACACATAAATGTGTTAAAATACCATTACTTATTTATTTATTTTATTAATTTTTTTTAACAGTTTTCTATCCTATCCCTCCTGCTCCAGGCAGCCTGGGGTGGCTCACATCATAAACACACAAAATCCATAACACAATAAAAGAGAAGGAAAACAGAACCAACCCCACCCCCCACCCCCCCACCCCCCATCACCAAAAGCCAGGCGGAACAGCCAGGTCTTACACATATGGCGGAAGGAAGGGAGATGTGAGGCCAATCAGGTCTCAGCAGGGAGGGAGTTCCCTGCCTAGGTGCTGCCACCAAGAACACCCTCTCCATAGTGGCCCCCTGGGTCACGCGGGGGACCTCGAGGAGGGCGCTCCCAGAAGACTGTAGAGGTTGCTCCAGGGCACGGGGAGTGAGGCGATCCCGCAGGTAAGTCGGGCCAAGGTCAAAACCAACACTGTGAATCGGGCCGGGAAGACTATCAGCAGCCAGTGCAGAGCCCGGAGCATCGGTGTAATGTGCTCACTGTGGCCTAACCCTACAAGGAGATGGGCTGCCACATTCTGCACTAGCTGCAGTCTCTGAACCGTCACCATGGGTAGCCCCACGTAGAGCGCATTGCAATAGTCCAGTCTCGAGGTAATAAAAGCATGGACGACAGTAGCCAGGTCACCATCTGAAACATACGGCTGAAGCCATCGTAAAAGATGTATTTGGCGGAACACATTCCTCACCACAGCCCCCACCGGGAGGTCCAGGCAGAGCTGTGGATCAAGGAGCATGCCCAGAGTGCGATCCTGGAAAGCGAGGGGATGGCGGATCCCATCAATGACAGGAACCACCACATCCACTGCCTTACCTACTACCATCACCTCCATCTTGCCAGGATTCAACTTCAGTCGGCTCGCCCTCATCTGGTCCCCCCACAGCCACCAGACATTGGTGCCGGGCCTGAGTCAGATGAAAGAGAGAGGTAGAGCTGGGTGTCATCAGCATATTGATGACAACGCACCCCATACCGGCTCATGACCTCACCAAGTGGCTGCATATACACGTTGAACAGGAGAGGGGACAGAATGGAGCCTTGCAGGACTCCACACGTGAGATCTTGAGGGGATGAAAAACATCCCCCGTGCACCGCATGCTGAGTTCTTCCAGCCAGGAAGGAGTGGAACCATTCAAGTACGATCCCGCCCACCCCAGCTTGGTCCTGAAGGTGAGTCACCAACATTTCATGATCAACGATATTAAAAGCCGCCGACAGATCTAACAGAATCAGCAGAGTCGAATGGCCCTGATCCAATTCATGGCAAAGGTCGTCGACCAAGGCCACAAGCGCAGTCTCCGTGCCATAGGCTGGACGAAAGCCGGACTGCACGGGGTCCAGATAACTGGTGCGGTCCAGATGCCCCTGTGACTGCTGAGCCACTACCCACTCAATAGCCTTCCCTAAAAAGGGAAGGCTCGAAACCAGCCGGTAGTTGGCAAGGGAATCCATGCCAAGTGATGGGTTTTTTGAGCAGAGGTTGCACCATGGTATCTTTGGAGGCAGCTCGGCACTCTGCCCTCCAGAAAGGAGGCACTGATCACCCCCGCCACTGTCTCCTGGCTGGCCTTAACCAGCCAGGATGGGCATGGGTTAACTTCACAAAAAGTGGCCCTCAGTCCCAAGAACATCGTTGGCAGACGACACATCTGCCCACCTCGGCAGACAACACCGACTAGAATGGATTCCATGAAACTGGACCCGGCGGGACTTCCACAACCTCTGGTTCACCCATTGTAGTAAATGCGGCATAGAATTCATGGTGAATCTAGGTGCTTTTCTCTGCACAATAATCAACGAACATGTCACAGCGGGCACTAGATGACTCCAATTCCAGACGGAATCACAGCCACAGAATAGTCTTTCAAAAACTATGCTGCAATCGGTCAGATTCAGCGTGAGCCGAGCACCACCTGTGCTCTAACCGCCTACCCTCCCACTTCATCCGCCTCAGGTGTATACCACAGGGACCTGCGTTGACACAGCGGTGGGAGCAGACACCCGGGTGCCACCGTGTTGATGGCCTTCGTCAGAATGCCATTCCACAAGGCAACCAGATCACTTAGAGTAGCTGTCAAGGTCAGTAGGTAAATCCCCCAGATAGTTCTGGAATCCAAACGGATCCATAAGTCTCTGAGGGTGGACCAACCTAACCGGTCCATCACCCCGATGGGAGCATAGGAGGGCTGGAATCCGAGCCTTCAGGAGGTAATGATCCAGCCATGACAAGGGTGTTCTATCAACACCCCCAATAACTGGAACCCCCGTTTCCAAGTCAGTGGAAAACATCAAGTCCCCTTTTTCATGTGTCGGGCCCACTACTACCTGGGACAGGCCCATAGCTGTCATGGAGGCCATGAACTACTGCTCCGCTCCTAAAAGTTGGCCTCAGCATGAATGTTGAAATCCCCCAAAACAATAAGTTTGGGCTATCTCAACACCACCTCTGAGACCAGCTTAGTTAGAACAGTCAGGGAGGCTGCAGTGCAGCGGGATGCTCAGTACACTAACAGAACCCCCAATTTATCCTCAGCCAAATCAAACACAAGATAGACACACTCCATACCAAATGAGTCAAGCATTGGATACCTCCAGAAGGACAAGGAATCCCTAAAAAAAAAAAAACCACAGCCACACCGATCCCGCCCGACCTCCAAGCCTATGCCGATGCTGCGCAGAATACCTGGCCAGCACTGCCTGAGCCAGAACTGGTCCAGATGCCTCATCCATCCAGGTCTCCGTGATACACACAAGGCTGGCGGCCTCATCCACGATAAGCTCCTGGATGTTAGTTGGCTTGTGAGCCACCAACCTTGCATTGAGCAGCATCAGTGTCAGCTCAGTGGCAGTGTCACTGCCATACCTTCCCGTGCCCCACACGACCTCCACCACTGCTCTCCCCTGCCCTCAAGGCCCTAAAGCAACAAATAATTTGGGAAGATGCTCTGCACCCAGCAACCCAGGAGACAGACACACAAGGGGGGCAGAGAGGGACAACCCTCCCACCCCCCGACCTTCCCCCAACCTAACCAACCCACCCCCATTAAAGAAGCAACATCTGTAAAAAGGAAAATTGGGTTCTTACCTTGTGAATTTTCCTTCTATGGGAGATCCTCCTGGACGGCCAGTGAAAACTGTGGGGCTAGATCCCCGCCACTACCAGTAGGAAGCAGACTTCCTGATTTTTCCTGGAGCATGCTCAGTTGGGCTCTATCCCCAAAGCTCCAGTGTTTTCAAGCTTTAACTGCACACTGCTTAACCTATGCTGAACGAAAAAGTTTTAGTTAACTGGCAAAAAACCTGACAAAAATGTAAACCTGAAATCTAAACTCCCTGCTGCCACTCCCAACAAGATGTGGCCCTAGGGCTTCAGTGCACACTGAGATAAGTGTCCTTGTTCCAGGCACCTCAGAGAGTTTCCTCTCACTCCAGGAGGGATGGGCCGTCCAGGAGGATCTCCCGTAGAAGGAAAATTCACAAGGTAAGAACCCAATTTTCCCCCCTTCTGGGAGAGCCTTCTGGATAGCCAGTGAAAACTGTAAGGATGTTCCATAGCAGTGTCCCAATCCTGAAAAAGAGGAGGAATGGCGGGGGGGGGAAGAGAGAGAGAGAGGGAGAGAGGTCTGGCTAGAGAGGGTCTGAGGACCCATTATAACACAGCCTGGAACACTTTCCTCCCGAAAGCCGCCCCAGCTGATTCATGCAGTGGGAACTTGTAGTGCCTCATAAAAGTGTGCACTGAAGACCAGGTTGCTGCGTAACAGATTTCCCTGTAGGAGGTTGAATTGCTAAAGGCCTGGGTAGTCGCCGCCCCTTGCAGGGAATGAGCAAAGACCCCTTGAGATGGAGACTTGCCCTCTGCTTTGTAAACCTCTGTGATGCAAAGGGTCATCCAGCGCGCAACAACAACTTTGGATGCCCTCATGCCTTTCCTCTGAGGGCTATAGCTATGAACAGAGCCAATTACTTTCTGAAGGGGGCCGTTCTGTCAAGGTCACTTTTAGCACCATCCTCACATCAAGCTTATGCCAGACTCGTTCCTGTGGGTGAGTCAACTTGGGGCAAAAGGAGGGAAGGACCACATCCTGCTTCCTGTGGAAGTGTGTGTCCACCTTGGGGCAAAAGGCTGGGTCTAGCCTAAGGACTACTGAGGACTCCCTTAAAGGAGCAGAAGGAGGGGACCATGGATAAGGCACTAAGTTCGGAAACCCTCTGGGCAGAGGTGATGCCTATGAGGAAGGCAAGTTTGAGGGACAAACAACAGAGTGAGACCTCCCTGAGAGGTTCAAAAGGAATCTTGGTTAGGGCCCTCAAGACTAGGTTCAGATTTCATGAGGGGAATCGGTAAGCCACCGGGGGAGAGATAACGCCCGATGCCTTTAAAAAACGAATGATATATGGGTGCCTAGCTACCCTGTGGACCTTGACAGTAGAGCGGATGCTATTTAAGGCTACCACTTGTCTTTGTAACGTGTTGGGCTTTAAACCCTTATCCAGCCCCTCTTGCAGGAAATCTAGGATCACCCTAACTAGGACCCTGGCTGGCCTAACGCCCCTGTTCTCACACCACCTGGCAAAGGTAGCCCAGGTTCCTTGGTATATCCGTTTTGTGGCCGGTCGCCGGGACTGATGCATGATGCCCATGACTTGCTAAGAGTAGCCTAGCTTCCTCAACGCCCTCCATTCAATTTCCATGCTGTTAGTTTCAGGGCTTCTGGGTTGTCAAAGGAGACCCCCCCCATGTCAGGAGCTTGTTGAAGCTGGAGAGGCATTTCTGAGCTCAGGTCTTCAACATTCACAAATCATGGCCTTTTTGGCCAGTAGGGGGCAACCAGTACGGTGGTAGCTCATTCTTTCTTAATCTTCGCAACCATCCTGCCTATGAAAGGGAACTGTGGGAATGCATACGCGAGTCCTGGAGGCCCAGGACAGGTTCAGGGCATCGAATGCCACAGTTCGGTGATCTGAGAATCAGGAGATGAAGAGGTCGGTCTTTGCATTGGCTGTTGACACAAATAGGTCCATCACTGGTTGTCCGAAGGTCTTGACTATGTTCTCAAATGCTCTCAGGGTGAGAGACCACTCTCCCGGTTTGATCTTTTCTCGGCTTAGCCAATCTGCCTGTGTGTTGGACTTTCCTTTGATGTGGACCGCAGTCAGGGATTTCAGGTTGTCCTCTGCCCACCCTGATGAGAACTGCTGCTTGTTGATGTAGAGATTCCACCCCACCCCCTAGGGTGTTTCTGGCTGTGGTGTCTCCTTTCCAGGACCTGAGCCAGAGGTGGCAGCGGGCTGCGACGTTAGATTCTGTCACTCTTGCTGCCCAGCAAAGAATACCAGTGGATAAATCTGCTATAAAGGCTTGGGCCAACTAGATCCTGGTGGACAGAATCCTCGTCATTTTCATAGAGACCTAAGGATCCCTGGTCCGCTTGATCCAACTCATAAGGGCCCTTGAAAAGTAGGAGGTGATGGTGGCTATTTTTATGATTGAGACTAATTCCTCAAAATTCCTCCTTAGGTTACTGTCTATTCCCTTGTCAGTAGGGCTCCTGAGATAGCACTCACCCTCAGTGGGGAAGACAGAGTTCCTGGCCAGGGATGACGCTGCGGCGTCCACTTTAGGGGTGGTGAGAAGGGCCTCCTTGCTCTTAGTGACCGAGTAGAGGGATTCCTGGGTTTTACTGATCTTGCGAGCCCTGTTGGGGAGCTGCCACTCCTTTTTAATAATTTTCTCATATGCCTTATCTAGGACCATCCCTTTCTCCCTGGATCTAGATCTCGGGACGTACACTCTTTCTCTGCCTCATCCTCCGATAACTCAGAGGAGTCGCATTTGTTTTTTTTCTCTCGGAGAAGGGCCTTTATGACCAGATCAAAGATCTGGTCTCTGTATTTGTTGGGGAACTCCCTGTCTGGATCTGAGGAAGCTTCGATCCCTGGCTCCTCTATTTCTCCCTCCTCTAGGGAGAAGTGGTTGTCTCCTTCCTCAGAGGCTTGATGATCCTGAGTCATGAACCTCTGAAGCCTCCTCCTCCCTGTCACTAACTTGTCTGGTGGGGGCCTTTTCCTCCTTTTTCTTTTCCCTAGTGTGGCCTCTTCCTCTTCGGAGGAATGGATGGACAGCACCTCCTCAGAGGCTGACCCTGAAGAAAAGGGGGGAATCCAGGGGTCTAGGAGCCTTGTGTGGCTTCTTGGGCAGGGGAAGCTTGCCTTTGTCAGTGCCCTTGAAGAACCCCTTGTAGGGGCGGGCTTTTCCTGTGGGCTTAAGCAGGAAACCTTTTGTGCTTGTCAAGCTTAAGCTCCAGCAAGATCTCTAAGTACTGTCATATGGTGGTCTGGGACTGGGGGTGGGGTATGTGGGGGGCTTACTGTGGGTGCAGAGGACGCCTGGTCCGCTGCGGCATCTGCCGCCACTGCCATTTTCCTTTTGGTGGCTATCCTGGGTATGGCTGCTGCCCTCTTAGTTTCATTTTCCCCACTGCCGCTTTTCTGAGCGGCCTCCGGGGAGGGAGGGAGCCAGGGCTTCTCCTGTTGCTGCGCGCTGGCATGGATGAGCCACCAGGGGGCTGGCTACAGTTTCAATTTCCCTGGCAACTGCTGCTGGCTGGGGAGAGGGAGGGGAGCGAGTGAGCCAGAGCCTAGTTGCTGCTGTGTTTCAGTGGTGAACCCCCTGAGGCTGGATGCAGGGAGCTCCCGCATGGCCTGCTAGGGGGGGTAGGGAGCCGGGGACTCGCCTGTGCTCCAGAGCTGGTTTGCCTCCCGGGTGAGTGTTGGGTCTCTGTGCCACTGGGACGGTTTGCTGGGAGTCTCCTCGCTGATTGCGGTCCTTGTGGGGAAGGCATCCCGGGAGACCTAGAGACAGGACCCCCTGGGGTACTGCTGAGCCTGCTCTGCAGGGCCCCTGCACCAGTTGGAGAGGCAGACACCTGAATCCAATTCCTCCTTTCCCTTTCTAGATGAAGGTGGGTGAACAGGGAGAGAATTCCTCACTCCCTGGTACCTGGAGGCAATTCTCCTTGTCGGAGCCAGAAACTTCTAAAAAGTATCTAAAGCTGCCTCTGGAATCCGTTCTGAGGAGTCTGCTAGCCTCCGTCCAACCAGCATGGAGGCAGACAAACAACTGGAATTTTGGGGCTAGATCCCAATTGCGCCTGCTCCAGGAAAAAATCAGGAAGTCTGCCTCCTACTGGTAGTGGCGGGGATTTAACCTTACAGTTTTCACTGGTCATCCAGGAGGATCTCCCAGGAGAAGGTACCTAGGGGCCCTTTTACTGAAAGCAGAGGCCAGTCTCCACCAGCAATAAGACACATTACATGACAAAAACCTTGTGTTAAAATCAGTTCTCAAGTGCAAAGAGATCTTGTTCTGAACACGCATGCTAAGGGAGGGATAGGGAGAAAAAAGATACTTTCTAGTCATGTCTACTTCAATACATGTAGCTTATAAGCAAAAAATGCAATATAACTTACTTGGAATACTGCTTCAGTTCTTCAGAGGTATCATCAACAAGGTCACTTTGTTTTGCTTCATAAGCCATTGAACGATACAGCTTGCAGGCAACTAAAGCTTTAGCCATGGATTCTTCGCCATGCTGCCAAAAGAAGAGGGCCATTTTCTGTCTCTTCATTAACACTGCCCAAAGTAACAGCTCATTAAGAGGATAAGGAAAGCGTCTAGTTTCAGGATCATCAATATCTACAATTTCATCTTTGGTTCTTTTCTTTTTTCCTTCTTCTGCAGTGGTATCAATCTTTAAAAAGCAAAAATAAAATTCAGAATGCAAATTCGGCTAACAGGCTAAGCAAGAGGCTTGAACCTTTATTGTGCTGAGGTCCCCTCTTTCCTCTTAGGACCACCCCAAGAAGAAAAGGGGGATCAACAAATCCCTGATATTTAGAGAAGAAAATTGGGGCACTTACCAGTGAATTTTCTTTCTAGTAGGCTCCTTGCTCGGCACTCCTAATTTGGGAATTGCTCTGTTCCAGCCAAGGAGAAGGCAGATCTCAAATGACAAAAGTTTGCAGGCAGACCAGGAGAAGTCCCCTCCCTGTGGTTTCCAGTTTGAGTCTTCCAAAGCGCCTAAAAAAGGAACACAGAAACTAGGCCAATCGGCTCCATGAAGTCTTGTGTTGAGCTTGTCCTCCTGCCGGCAGGCCCAAGGCTGGGCCAGAGTGCCGAGCAAGGAGCCTACCAGAACGAAAATTCACTGGTAAGTGCCCCAATTTTCTTTTCTCCTTTCGGCTCCTTGCTCGGCACTCCTAATTTGGGTAATGCCAAAGCATATCCAGTGGGAGGGAGAAGAGAAAGGGAGGATGGACTCGGTGTTAGACCGCCTGCACGGCCTGCAGAATTTAACGGCCGAATGCTGCATCTGCAGAAGCCAGTGTGTGCAGCTTATAGTGTCTGGTGAAGGTAAGAATTGACGACCAGGAAGCTGCTCCGCAGATGTCCCCTGCGGAGGCCTTGGAAGCCAAAGTCCAAGAAGCAGTAGCCGAGCGTAGAGAGTGGGCTAGGACCCGACCCTCTAGGCTATGGCCTTTTGCCCTGTAGGCTTCAGTAATATAGTTCCTTATCCATCTGACGATCATTGCTTTGGTACCCAGGTGCCCCTTGAGCGAGGCCCTGTAAAGTACAAAGAGGTTGGATGATCTACTTTCTGAAAGAGTTAGTTTGATGTAGGTCTTAAGGGCCCATCTAACATCCAACTTATGCCATGCTTTCTCTGTAGGCTGCGACGGATTAGGACAGAAGGCGGGCAGCACTATTTCCTGAGAATGATGGAAAGTTGTGTTGACTTTTGGAATAAAGGCAGGGTCTGGTCTGAGTACCACCCTGTCCCTGTGGAATGTACACAGCTCCGGTGCGATGGATAGTGCTCCGGGCTCCGAAATTGGTCTTGCAGATGTGATGGCTATTAGGAAGGCAACCTTGATGGTGAGGAAGTAGAGTGATACGCTCCTCATCGGTTCGAATGGTGGTTGAGTGAGAGCTGTTAGAATTATATTCGTGTTCCAGTTCGGGAATCTATGCATGAGTGGTGGGGCTTCAAGTCTTGCTGCTCTGAGGAACCTCTGAACATGCTTATGTCCAGTGATAGATTCTGGTGAATCAGGAGATAGGATTGTTGCTATGGCAGTGACCTGCCTAGCTAGCGTTTCTGGTCTGAGACCCAGGTCCATTCCATCCTGAAGAAATTCCAGTATCTCTGGCATACTAGGGGCATTGTTGACAGTGGCCCTGTCCCGGGACCATTTGAAGAAGCGTTTTCAAGTTGCCAAGTATATCCTATTGGTGGAGCCCTCACACGAGGCCATTAGGGTTTTCAGTACCCTGTCTGAATAGCCTGCAACTGCTCAAGTGTTCCTTTCTGTTTCCACGCCACCAACTGTAATTATTGAGGCTCGGGGTGCACAATAGGCCCTTGCTTTAGGAGTCCCAGGGAGGGGTGTAGCATGAGTGGAGGTTGGGTCTTGAGTGAAACGAGGTCGAAGAGCCCGGGCCTTCTGGGCCAGTAAGTTGCAATCAAAATGATTTCTGCTTGCTCTGCCCATATCTTGGCAAGCCCTCTGCTGAGTATGGCCATCGGTGGGAATGCATAGAATAGCTCTCGTGGCCATACCTGTTGTAGGGCGTCTACTGCTAGAGCTCCCGGGTCTCTCTTCCTGAAGAAGCACCTGGGTGTCTTGTGGTTGTCCTTTGATGCAAGTAAATCTAGCGTTGGTTGACCCATTACCTGCACCACCTCTTGGAATGCTTGATCCTGGAGTTCCCATTTGCTCAGGTCCAGATCCCTGCGGCTCAGCCAGTCGGCTTCCAGATTGTCAATTCCATGGATTCGTATTGACCTTAATGACAGCACCCTGGGCTCAAGCCATCTCAACGGGGTCTGTGCTTCGAGTTGTAGGGCCTTTGACCTGGATCCTCCCTGATGATTCACGTGAGTCATTGCTGTGATGTTGTCCATCTGGATTAGGACGTGGTTGCCGCAAATCCTCTGTTGGAACGCCTGCAGTGCCAAGCAGATCGCCCGAAGCTCCAGCAGGTTGATGCTGCATCTTGCTTCCTTTTCGGTTCATTTTCCTTGTGCCACCTTGTCTGCTAGTCTGGCTCCCCAGCCCCTGAGGCTGGCATCGACCGTGATGGACAGCCGAGTGGGTTCAGTCATGGGTATCCCTGTTGTAAACGTGGTTCTGAAGATGCACCACTTCAGTTCGTTCCAGAGCGCAGTGGGAATGGTCATGGACTTGTTCGCCCCCTCCATGATGTCTGTCTAGAATGGCCGGAGGAAGTTCTGAAGGGGCCGTAGGTGCATGCGTGCCCATTGCACCTGGTCTATGCAGGCCACCAGGGATCCTAGGATCTGGGCTAGACTCATGAGAGTTGCTCAGCAATGTGACAACCTCGAGATTGGCACTATAATCTTCAGTTGACGCTCCTGTGAGATTGAACGTATTGGAGCCTCTGGCACAGGCACAGTTGGCTCTTGGGGAAGTTGATCACAAAACCATGCTGTTGGAGACATTGTAGCGCCTTGGCGAGATCGCTCTCCGCTTTGTGGAGCGAATTGGCTTGTAGGAGAGTGTTGTCTAAGTATGGGTAGGTGTGAATTGCTTGTTTCCAAAGTTCTGCTAGGAGGAGAGCGAGGATCTTCAAGAAGGTGCGGGGTACCGTAGCCAAGCCGAATGGCAGTACAGTATATTGCCAGTGCGCTCCCTTGTAACAGAAGTGCATCAGTGATCTCTGCTTGTCTGCAATTGGAATGTGCAGGTATGCATCCTTCAGGTCTATGGATGTGATCCAGTCTCCTTTTGACAGTGCAAGTAGAATGGATTTCAGGGTTTCCATCTTGAACCTCTTGTAGGGTGTGAAGCGGTTCAGAAACTTCAGATCAAGAACTGCTCTAGGGTCTCCCGACTTCTTGGGAACCAAGAAGGTGATGGAGTAGAGTCCCTGACCTTGCTATCTGGAGGGAACTGGTTCGATTGCTCCCAATAGTCTAAGGCGCTGTATGGCATGTGCCGTTTGTGTTTCCTTCTTCGGGTTCTTGGAGACAGGGGACCAAGCCCAGACTTAGGGGCAGGCCCCCTAGGTCCAGGCCTTGGGTGGCATTTTCTGTGGGGCGGCAATCCTGGCACCGGTGCCTCCCCGCTCCAGTTTCCCCCCTCACCCTTACATACCTCTGGCCCCACGGGGGCAGCCCTGGCCCGGGTGCAGGGCACCCGCACATCATGGGGGAGTCCCCATCTCTAACCTGCCTCTGTCACTTGCCTGCTAGAAGCTACAGCAGCAGCCCATCTGACTGGGAGATAAAGCTGTTTGTTTACAAACAACTCCTCCTCATGTGAGTGAGCAGAAGGTTGCTGCCTTGTAATGAAGGTTCTTTGAGATGGCTCCGAACATTCTCACAACTCAGTTCCTTCCAACCCTTTCTAGAAATACAAGAAAAAATTTCCATGCAGGGCTGGAAGGGTGGGTGTTGTGAGAATGTTTGGAACCATCTCGAAGAACCTTGTTTACAAGGCAGCAACCTTCTGTTCTTCTTCGAGTGACTCCTCACAGGCCATTTTTACACAGTCCATGGGCACGCCAGCGCGTGGGCAGGGCATGCACATGGCTGCACATGCATCCCCAATCACCCCCCAGTCATCCACACCCATGAAGCAACCGCCGTTTCCCCCGGTTGTTACATGCGTGGGGACGAGTGGTGTGTGCGTGAGTGGGGATGCATGTTAGGCGGGCACGCGCGCACACGCCCATTCACTCGGGTGCGCACGCTGCGTCATTCACACGGGGCTCCTCCACCAGTGAACACACAGCGTGGGGGCGGGGCTTGGCTTGGGAGCAGCAGCCTGAGAAGGGCCTAGGGGTACAAAATTCCTAAGTCCGGCCCTGCAGGGGACTGAACGAACCTTCCTTGGGGTCATCTGGTCAGCTCGATCTGGTACACACACACATACAGTCACTATCGCTCTCGCCCAGGAGTACTATATTGTCCTGTTCCAAAACTGGGCGAAGTAAGACAGCCTTTCCCCGAGCCGGGGGGTATGCTTGGAAGGGCTGTCCAGCACGTCAGTGGGCAGACTTAGGCCCCGAGGGCTTGGGTCCGCCTCTCCCTCTGACATTGCAGGAGTGCTTTCTGGTACCCTGCCATTTGGGCTTCTAGTACTTGGGCTCTCTGTTGTAACCTCCTGGGTTGTTTTTTCTATACGAGTCATGTGAGTAGAACTGGCGGTGAAACGGAAATAACTTCTTGTCGCTCGTGTGAACAAGCAGCTTTTTCTTTCAATCTTTCACCTCTTTGACTATCTTGTTCAGTGTGGGGCTGAACAACTTGTGTCCAGTGAAGGCATCCGCTGTCACTGTCATCTTTGCTGCTGGGTCACCCACCCAGTTGTGGAGCCAGAGGCGCCGCCTCGCTGCTACATTTGCTGCTGAGGTCTGAGATCCCATCTTCATCGCATCCAGAGATCCATCAGCGATTAATGCCGCTGCCGCAGAGATTCTGTTCACCAGGGCTTCATGTTGCGCTACTGAGATGTCTGTGGCGTTTGTCTCTTCAGCCCAGGCCATGATTGCACGGAAGAATAGCATACAGGCTGTCAAGGGTCCAAGTCCTGTTGCTATTGCCTCATGAGAGCACTTGAGCGAGGCGTCTATTGTTTGGTCCATTTAATCCCTGGGTACGGGATCCCCAATTGCCGGGGCTGCTGATTCTCTTGCTAGCGCGGCCACTGTAGAGTCCACTGCTGGAAGGGTGAACAGAGTGCACGTCACTTTGTAAAGGGTAACGCTTATATCCCATTGATCACTTGGGGGATCGGAAGGGCAAGGTCTTTCTTCTTCCCAGGCAGGAGGAACTTGTGCCCCTCCCTCTGCCAGGTCACCCTGGTCCTCGGCTCGATATTCTGAGGACCTCCATAACCTTAGCCAGAATCTTTGACAATAGTGCTGGGTGGAAGAGGCGGTCCTGCCATCTGTCATCTGAAAACACTTCCGCTTCCGAGATTTCACCCTCCTCAGTGGATGAATTGGAGTCTTCAGAGGATTTTAGTCCAGTGGGCCTGCTTTTTGGTCTCTTGGTAATGGCGCCCTTCTTGTGCTCGTCTGGGCGCTTTATCTTGTATCCCTTCCGCTCCAAGGCCCTTAGGATCTCTGAATCAGAGTCCTCGTCTTCGGACAGGTCTTCTGGTGATTCTTGGTCAGACTCATAGCAGTCCAGGTGAGGCCAGGTCTTGAGTGACTGTTTTCCTTTTCCTCTTGGTCTGGACTTCCCCTTGAAGACTCCGTTCAAACAGTCTTTGTTTGAAACTGCTAGCTTCTGAACTTGGTCCTGCAGTTTGTTGACTGTCTGTAGGAGCCACAAAAGCATCTTGGGTTGGGGTACTGATGTGGCTGATTCGGTTGGTATTGGTAGAAGTGTAGGCGGGCTGAGTGAGTCTCTTGGTCTCCTTCCAAGTCCGCCTCCTCTGCGATGGGTTGCACAGGTCTACGATTAGTGGCCGCATTCTTGTTTTTGCTGCCTGGTCTCCTCGAGGGAGAGGTGGGCGAGGCAGGCCTTTCTGCGACACCATAGACGTCTGAAGATCTTGTGGATCTCATGTCTCTGCAGTTTAGCAGAGACAGCAATGCCAGGGTTTTCTTTACCCCCAACGTGAACAAAGATGGCGGCACCCATGATGAGCACATGGACAAGTTGGTCGCCCAGGCTCCCAAGCGCATGTGGGGAGCTCAACCTGGCAGCGCCCACGGTGTGCACATGGGAACACAGCCACTTCTCTATCCGTCCAGCGGGAGCTTTTCCTCCTTTCCCAAGGGGCGAGGGGAGGCAGAAACTGAGGAAAGAACCTCCAGTCGGGCTACCAGGAGCACAACGGCTCGACCCAGCAGCTCCCTGGCCCTCCCAGGGCTCCAGGCTGGTACTCCTAGGCCCTAAGGCGGTTTTACTGTGCTGCAGTGGGAGTCAAAGCCTGCGCTGCCGCAGCTGTGCTCCAAGTGGGAAGGGAGAGACGAAAGGAGGGGAAACCCCTCCAAACGACCCCACCTGAGATCCAGGGCCTACCCCGGACCAACTGGGGAATGGAGAAGGCACTCCCAGCACCCTTCCCCAAGAAGGGGGGGGGGGTGTCGTCTGGGTGGGGGGAAACCAGTGAGGATAGGGACCAGCAGGGAAGCCCCCGTCTCAAGCACCCCGGGGGAGGTGGCGGAAGAGAACACAGCATTGGCTTGGCCAAGCGGAGAGAGGGAATCCTGCCCCCCGCAGCCGATTCGCCTGAAAGGAGAGATCTCGGAGAGGGAAGCCAGGGCAGCCCACCAAGGGATGCAGGGTGAGAGCTCCCTATCCCCACAGCCCTACTCCCAGCCCAGAGGCTGGGAGAGGAGTGGGTGCTACAGTGGACTGGGGGCAGGGAGGGAAAATACTTAACTCCCAGGTCCTGGCAGAGCTGGGCAGTCCAAACCCTCTGCAGCCTTAGTAAGCCACCCCTGTCTTCAGGGACTGAAGTCTCCTTGCTAACTGCCTCCTAAAAAAGGAGGGGGGCAGGGCCACTTTCAGCTCGCTCCACTCCAGCTGCGGAGAGAGGAGGGAGAGCGAGTAAAAAGCCCCTGCTGAAGAAAGAAGGTGATCTGCATCCACTCAGTCTGAAGGCAAAACTCAAACTGGAAGCCATAGGGAGGAGACTTCTCCTGGTCTGCCTGCAAAGTGTTGTCATACAAGATGTGCCTTCTCATTGGCTGGAGCAGAGCAATACCCAAATTAGGAGTGCCGAGCAAGGAGCTGAAGGGAAAAATATTACTGCACCCCCAGTGCCTGGGTGTGAATTCATCCAAGGGGATATCTGGATGTAGTAAAAGGGTGTTATTTTAACACGATATCGAAGATGCATTAGCTAGTCCATTGCATTGTATAAGGCTTATCTTGACTACCTAGCACACATTTAACAACGCGCCAAGCAGTATAGAAGAACATCAAACCTTTTAGAATCAGACACATTACCATGTGGTGTTATCATACCCTGAAAGTTGCAACCCCTCAGGTCAAGGGACAACTTAAAAAAAAGAAAAGAGGAAAGTAAAATTCCACAGCCACGTCACTGGGTGTTTTTAAACAAGACACTTCCATGCATGGCCGCCCATTAACCATGCATTCAACTGCTTGTTTGAAGATGATGTTTGGGGATGCGTGCACCATGTGGGGCAAGCCAAAAACTTGCAGAGGGACAGAGGCCCATGCATGCCCTGCTCGTATGAACCAGGGCCCCCACCCATGCCAGCAGACAAGTCCATGGCTGGCAACCTCCCCGGTTCTGCCCACAGCCCTGGCAGGAGCTCTTTAAGGACACATATGCAAAATACACCATGGTGGCTCAAAGCACAACCAACTCCCCCCTATGACACACGAGATTAGAGCCAATGTCATGGGAGGACAGAGAACAGCTTGAACAGCAGCTTCCTGTGTGTGTGTCTCCCCTCCCACCCTATGTGCCTCCACTGTTACCCAGAACTGCCAGCAGCTTCAGGGGCTGCACTGGCTCCTCGGCAGAAAGGGGTGACTGGCTGCTGCAGCCTCCTGTTTCCACGGGGTCTGGGGCTATGTCTCATGGTAGAGGGCAAGCAGCTGGGCGGGACTTAGGCTGAGGTGTGTTGCTGGGTGAGGACAGGAGAATGGCTGCCCATGCAAGTTCTTTGCAGGGTCGGTCCGTGGTGGTGGGAGTGCATGGCGGCTGCCTTGTGTGGCCACCCTGGGAGCCACCCATTAGAACCCCCACTCACTCCACGGGTACGGGCACTCCGCAGCTGTGTCACTCAGTAGCTACAGACAACCCCCCCTTAAGCCTTGCTCATTTAAAAACACCCAGAGACTGCAGACCCTTCATTGAAGAAAGTGGAGAATTTACAGTGCTTAGCCCAGATTTGGCTGTCTGCAGATCTCAATATGCATCACGGACTGGTTTATAGTCAGTCTACATTTTTATGTTCATAGGGAACCATAATGCGAGAAAGACACTTCAGCAAAAAATTAAAATGTAGGAACAGGGAAGAGTGGAATGCTCAAACTCTCTAGAAACCTGTCTGCAGCCTCAGCCCTAGTTTAACTACAAGTTCAGTTATATGCTCCTTAAAATATGCATACAAATGTGATTAGAGCAATTTAAAAAAAATAAAAACTCAGCCTGCATAGAGTGCAAGATGCTTACAAAAAATAAGGAGAAAACTTGGCCCAAAATACATACCACCCATAAATGGTGCTCAGTATATGAACCCATACCTTTGGTTTGTAAGGCTGTGCGGTTTTGATGAAATGATTATGACGCGTTTTCTCTCTCTTGTCAGCCCTGTTTCCAAAAGACTCATGGCTTTTACGTAGTTGAGGAGTATTACTTGAAGTATTTCGCCCAGACCGCTGAAAATTAGAAACAGAAATGTTGATATTTAGTACATTTGCACAAAAACAGTGTCCAATGAAAGACGTTAAAGACAGATGGAGAATATACCATTTAACTGAAATGGCTTCTACTCATATGACAAATGTAGTTTAGCTACATACAACCAAATCCAAGGAATGTTCACACACCATGTGCAAGTTGCACACATGCACACACCAAGAGTGCATCATTGCGTGCGCACCAAGTGCTGAACATGCACGCATCATATACACACACCATGTATGCATACCATGCACTTGGTGTGTACACATCCTGTGCTTGGTGTGCACAGTGAGCTTGGTGCATGCGCCTACGTTGGATTGGCCCCATAGTAACAAAAAAATTATACTAAGTGGCAAAATTATATTCGCTGTGGTAGTAGTTTCCATTGTTAGATTACTGTATAGCCTTTAGTGGAAATTAAAGTCATTAGCGGAACCAGTCCTGTCTCAGAAAGCAGTTACGGTACTGGGAGTTAATGAAATAGTCAAGTACTCTTTCTACTTAAAGGTCTTAAAAAAATTTTTGAACTATAAAGCATTTTAATAATTCATCATAACATGCCACATACCCGATTGTTTCCACTGAGACTGTGGTATACAACTCTAAAACGTTTTCGCGTATATGTGCACCTATAGGTTCCTCCCATCAGATATTCAATAACAAGTCCTACATCAATCAGGGTGAGTTTATATCCTGGAGGAAGATTTCCCTAGAAAGAAAGAAAGATATTCTTAGCTTTGCAAAGAGGCTACAATATGGGTAACTGTATTTACAGTACTTAGTACTTAAATCACACAATGTAGAATAACATGCATGTGTAAGCCTTTCATTCCAAAAGTCTTTTTGTGAGGCTTAGTGTAAAATCATTCTATCCCTGCCCACTGAATGCCTGGCCAAATAAAAAGGTCTTACGCTGCCTTAGGACTCAGGTGATCATCCAAGGAAAGGGAGTTCCAAAGCTGTGGGGCAGCCACCAAAAATGCCTCTCTGCGGGCCTGAATCGTATGAAACTGGGCCAGTGATGGAACCCGCAAGAGGGCACCCTCAGTAGATCTTAAGGGCCGCAAAGGAGCATAAGGAGAAAGGCAGTTCCTCCGATAATTATGCCAATTCACATTTCACTATTATACCAATTCACAGCTCTCACGTTAACATGATATTAAAGATTTCAAATCTTTTGATTAAAGCTAAGTTAACATTTTCATAAGATTTTATGGGTCAGACCTAAATTAGGATAAGAGACTTGATTCATAGTCAGTGATATTGACAGAGTACCACATGATAGAATAGGATTGCTAGCTACTGCAGACCCTATGCGTGCATAACTTTTCATTCAGATCAATAGGCAATAACCACAGTAGTTCCACAGTTTAGGGGGAAGTGAAACATTGGGCACTATTTAAAGCACTTTTTTCCCCCAAGAGAAGCAGATCAGTCAGATCTCTTTGAAGACAGACTCCTGTAAATAAAAACTGACTAGTATCATTCTTTGAACCACTAAGCTTCTAAAGCAAGAGTAAGGAAACCTTTTTCCCCACCCATGAGCCACTCTGAAAATTAGTACAAGCATCTTTAAAGCCACATAGCAGTTGGGAGCAAGGGTGCACAAGGGACACACTCAGAAAGAGGAGGGTTTAGATCATGGATCTGTCCCCTATCCTTGCGTGCATACACTTATCTCTGCTCCCTAATCCAGGGGCTGGGAAGGAGCCAACTAAAAACCAGCCATGGGCCACATTTGGGTCCTGGGCCCGAGGGTCTCCACCCCTGATCTCACTGAAGACAAACTGCAAAGAACTAATGTTAGTCAATGTTTCAGAGCCAGATGAAAAGCAAAATTACTACAAAGGGAGAAGTTTTTTTATTATTAAAAAAGGGGGGTGGGTATGATCAGGATTCCATAAAACCAGCTGGTTTCCATTAGGAGCTGACTCTAGAACAGGAGGCTCACAAAACACGAGGTATCACTCCAAGTGGGTTCATGCCATCTGCAAATGGGGTCACAAGCCTGACAAACTGGATATGTTATGTGCGTCTTTGTTGCTGTCTGGGGTCAAGAGATTATAGTTAATTCTCAAGTTGGAATTTTGGAAGCTGGAAACTTGGGAACCACTGCTATAGAATGCTGTTAATAGCAGGGCATTCTTAAATCTTAGTAAACTAATTAGGCTTCATGGGGAATCCAAACCTAGAGTTTGATTTTCTTTTCTTTGTTTTAATAGCTGTAAGTGTCCATCTACATTACCACCATAATAAGAAATCCTTAAAGATTTTGGGTGAAATTGCTTTTGGTAGAGGTACAAAAAAAATAAGGTCATCTCTCTCAATAGATTTTACCATATTACTTGGGTGAATAGAATCCTAAAAGTTTCATTTTCAATACATGCATTTCCATGTAATTTGTTTTTCTGTTTTTCACTAATGTGTGTCTGTTTTTCACTAATATTTAAAGGAGAAAGAAACTACAAGATTTCACACAGGAGCAATTTTTAGCACAAATTAAAGGCTTACCTGTTTAACATCTCGAACAAGGTGAAACAGCGTTGGGTTAGTTGGGCCTTGTTTCTTTAAGAGAGAACAAAACTTTGGACATTATTTTAAATCCCTTATTTCAATTAACACAGCAGCAAAATAAAAACCAGCTATTTCTTTGCATATTAATAATAAGCAATAAAATTTTAAAATATAATACAATGTCCCACCATACATCAGCACTATATAAAAAATGTATCTCTTTAGATTACAATACAGCAATCACCCCATCCCAGGCTTTCAAAATCTTATCACTTGACTTCAGGGACTGCTGCTTTATCACCAAATATTGTAATAATCAAAGAAAATCATGAGTTACATGAATTGCATTTTCCCTGAGATCACTGATAAGGTAACAGATTTGTTTTAGTTAACTATTGCCCCCATTGACATACATGCCTACAATCCAAGTGGTCTACACCATTCACTCCATCTTAAGCCTTTTCTCTACATGAAACCTGCCAGTCTTCACAGAAAAATCCTAGAAGTTTTCCTTGACTTTCCACCTTCTTCTCCCAACACAAGAAGGCAATTGCTTCCTTGTTTTTTCCACCTGCCTTCCCCACATCTATTTCCTTCACACCAAGCATCACTCCAACACCCTCTGCTACCTTGGGTTCCTTCTCTTACATACCCACACATGCAGCTCCCACCCTAAAAAACCTCCAACAAACCCATATTGTTCCACCTCTTCTGCAAGTTATATCACTTTTCTCCTAGCTCATTGACTCTGCCATGTGCAAGTCTTACATTTCTCTCCTGAAATTCTACTGCAGACCACTTCCATCTGGGTTTGATCTCAAACAGCTGTCAAACGTCTCTAATGGCCTTCTCCTGGACAATATCATGTTTAATACAATATAACCTCTCATATCTGGATCACCCATATCCATGTCCTCTTTTATTCCAGACAAGCTTTTGAACCTTTCCATATCGGGATGAAAAAGCATGTCCACCGATGTATTCAATTCCTCCCAACCTCCATTTGACTTATTAGTTTAAAAGAATGCTGTGACACAGTTTACAGTCTGCCACAGCTGGAAGTAGAACCCCGGTCCCTAGTTCCCACGTCCTTTCTGTTCTAACCACAAACACACACTCTCTTCTTATACTTTAGATTTCATTTCTGAAGAGTTCAAACTATTTTTATTCTTAACATACTCTTGGACAATCCAAGAGTAGTTGTCAAGTAGTTACCTAGCTGTACAACCCTAGGAAGATGTTAAGCATATATGTTGCTTCTCCCATTAGGTAATCTGTCTTTTCCATGAAAGCCTGACTGCGTATTTTGGATTCCTGTGTGCCCTTCTGATAACAGTAAAGTTTCAAGGCTCTTTGTACTGATTAGGTGTTGAACACAGACAACCAGAATGTTTGTATCTCCTTCAATGCATGCCTCAAAGTTCAGATCACCATAGGAGTATACATTCTGCAGGATTAGGTAAACCAAACCAAACTTTGCCATGAACTTACAGTGTTGTAAAGTTCTTCCAGCCTGGGAATTGTAAGGAACTTGTGCATGCTTACTCCGTTTTCAATAAGGAGTTTCACAAATGCAACTCTGTCCATCACAAG
Organism: Sphenodon punctatus; assembly: GCA_003113815.1. Lineage (NCBI taxonomy): Eukaryota > Metazoa > Chordata > Lepidosauria > Sphenodontia > Sphenodontidae > Sphenodon > Sphenodon punctatus. The sequence goes on from QEPC01000892.1 coordinate 2,338,918, forward strand.
GGCATCTAACATAGCTTGTTCCAGGGATCCCACCTGAGAAAAACAGTAATCATTATCAGCATATTACTGAGGCATGAACCCCAATTTATGCATTTAAATTCAAATTAAAAACAAACCCTTGCATACATACAGGAACATAACACACAAAGAAATAATGTGAGAACATTAAACAAGCTGCTTGAGGAAGCACACAAATTCTCACTACAGCTCCTTGTCTCAAACAGTGAAAATATTAGTAATTTTTATTAAAGCTCTATCCAAATCTGAAACTTTGTACTAAAACTGACACGCAAGCCATAGAGAACAGAAAATAGTAGAAATATACTGCAGTTTAATCACCAGTATGTGTTTCTTCCAACTGATAGAATCAAGTACTTGGTTCCAAAGGCTTCCCATTAAAGATCTTTACATAAAACTGTATAAAATCATTAAAAAAGCAGAAATCAGTAAGTCCAGATCTCTAGCTATTAAAAGGCCTGATAAAAAATATTTTCCCCTTCATTGCACGAAAAAAAATGAGACAGAAGCCCAGAGTAGCCTGCAAGTCATCTGTTTACGCCAGGTGCTCGTTCACTACCATCTCAGGGCCAGCGGGCAGCTGCTACCTGACGCATCATCTGGAGGTTGGCAATGCATTGAGGGCTAAGGCTCACCCACCGGGCTAATCCTGGCTGACATGCGCCTTCCCATCTCTTAGGCTCCTCCACAAGGCAAGGTCTGAAGGAACTTACCCAGCCTGCCAAACAGCTGATCAGGGGCCTGGAGGAGCATGTTCACGCCTGCCCACCAAAGAGCTGATCGGGGCAGGGGGGGGAAGGGCGCTCACCCCAGCCCAACAAACAGCTGACTGGGGAGGGGCCCCAAAGGAGCACGCTAAGTCCAGCCCGCCAAACAGCCAGTCGGGGGTAGGGGAGGCGGAGGAATGCGCTCAGCACAGTCCACCAAAATGGTGATCTGGGGTGGGGGCCCGCCAGCAATCACCTGTTTGGTAGGCTGGGTGAGTGCGCTCCTCCGGGTCCCCTCTGATCAGCTGTTTGGCGGCAGCTCCTCCTGAGGGCCTGATCCTGCTGCTCAGTGGGGGTCCAGGAGTCCCGCCTCATATAGTTGGCTCCTCAGCCAATCCATGGCATGGAGGGACTTGTGATGACAGCCTCCCAGCCCAGAATCTCTGGGAAGGGGCTGCTCATTTGATCTGTCCTCCATGCCGGCCCACAGCGTGGCGGCTGCAGTGGCTCTCCCCAGGGCGGCCTGGGGATCCAGCTCGCCCGTCTCATTTGTTTTCACCCATTGTTTGAAACACTGAGCACATTTCTAGAACTGTTGGATTCTTCAAAATTACAAAGAAATCTTAATAAGCCTAAAATCCCAGTGTTCCACAAAACCTACTTCTATGGCATCAAAGAGTTACTTTTGCAGTAATTTACCTTTGGTCTTATAAAACACCACTAACTGATCTACAATGTTTACCTACCAGCCACTGTTGTCCATAAACAAAAACATGATTTTTGGCAATGTCAACTCTATCCCATGCCAGTGTAAGAACAAGCTGGTCCAATGCAGAAGCATTTGTGCCTAAACAAAACAAAAAACAAACACAAAGCCCATTTATATTTTAAGTCTCTCACGAAAGCAGTTCTGATTTCATAAGTGGTCTTGTTATACAAAAGGAAAATTCAACATGAACACACTAAAATTTGTCACAAACAGATTTACAAATGTAACAAAAGTATATTAGAAGTAATTTAAATATAGTCTGATATATCCACCTCCTGGTAAATAATTCTAACAGAACCATTCTGCATTGTAAAAACATTTTTAAAAGGAAAAACCTCAAACAAGATTGTGGTATATAAAAATTGGATGCATTTCCCCTTAGTTCATCACTGAACGATGGGTTTGTCAGGTGCTCTTAAGGTTAAAGCCTCACCTTTCAGTAGTGCTGTAAGTATTGCAACATCAATATCTTGATGTTCATCTGACCCAATATGGAATACAGTAATCTGTATTTTAAAAAAAGCATACTGATGAAAACAGTTTTCCATTTCATTTTCAAATATAGCTCCTCCGCAATTAGCAGTACAAGAGGCAAGACTGTCTAAACAAAAGATTTCAAATTAAATCAATTCAAACTTACAAATACTTCTTAGTTCATACATTTAGATTCTGACATACAACAGAATTTAAGTACAGAACACTAATACTAGCAGCTCAGGAAACACCCAAGTACAAGCTTAGCACAACCATTCTCAGCAAAAACCCTTGAGTATATGCTTAAACACATCAGAGTTTCCCAAAACTCAGAGGTTCCCAAAAAGAACAGACATTCCCAACCTCAAGAGGGGTTGCTCCATTAACAGCAGATGTTGCAAAATAGATCAAATATCTATCGGGATTGCACGTCTTTGTTGTTAATCGAAGGCCAGAGGATCATATTTAAAGTCTAAATGTGGAGTCATGCAAGTAAAAGGTCTGAGAACTACTGCTCAGAAACATTAGTGGGGAAAAAGCCGTGGCCAGAAAAGAAAGGGGAAACATAAGGTTAAAGAACAGATGAAGAGTAAAAGTCAAAGTGAGTAACAAAGAAGACTAAAAGGCAAAGACTAAAAAAGGTACTTTGCTAGGAGAATGGCATCCTCTCGGTCACAAAAAAGCAGCACTGACCACACAAGGAACTTCAGGTGTCAGAAGTTATCAAAGGGAGCTAAATCACTTCAGTGAATTTTTTTTGGGGGGGACGGGACAAAATTTGGACCTGACCACTATTTTGGGGAGAGTCTGGCCGGTGGATTCTGAAATGATACATTTCTGAAATGTACCCTATTCCTGACCAGTGTCATCAATGATGAACATTACATCCTAAAGCTAGGCATGCCTGAAAGTGCATCCTATGCTGAAATCTACTTACAAGTTCTTTTTTTTTCATACATTCCAACAACGTCTGAAACAGATGAACTGCCTCACTTTGTCCGAAGTTAAATGTCTTTTTAATAGTTGAAATGATCTCGGGTTCTGCTCCATCAGGAATATTTCTGAGATTATGAAAACAACCAACATATTGTTATGAATGCACTATAAAGGACATCATTTTACTTTAATTTGTTCAAAAAGGCACCCATCCAAGTCTCTGGGTATAAGTACAAGCTGTATAGTTGTAATTATTAATCACACAATCACAGATCTTATGGCAGGAAAGGGTCTTAGAGGTCAACTAGTTTGTCCCCATGCACTAATTTTCATTATAATGAAGGTTATGCAATCATCATCAGAGATGGCTATTTTTCAAAAATTTCCACTGGTTGGGACTCCACAACCTTTTTTTTAAAAAAAGGTAATTTGTTCAGTTTGACTAACTATTCTCAGAGCTGGGACAGTTTTCCCTAAAATGTCACCTAAAATCTTTCTTCCTGTAACTTAAAACATTTGTCTTACCTTATGGAACAATGGATTTCCCATCTTTTTATAGCAGACTATAATTGTCCAAAGCTAAAGCATACCTCCCAAAGTTAATACTCTCCAATTCAGATGTCTAAGAGAAATTCAGCATCTCCCTCCTCACCCAGCCCACATAAAAATGATGGGGGAATAGATAGGCTTTTTAACATTCATTGAATGTCAACAAGTCAGAGCTATGGCAGACAAATAGGGTAGAAGCCAAAACAGAGGACTTTCTTGTGAATACGTCCTTCCTGCAATCCCTCATAAGCAAAGCAGGCCACTAACTCTGGCATTTCATCTGATCCCACAAGGGGAGACACTATAAAATAAGATCCACCACATGTAAAGCATTACATACATATAAGAAGTTAACTGTAAGCCAATGAAGATCATGAAATGCAAGTATGTGGCGCTTCCTATAAAAATATCATTTATAGAACTTCAAAGGCTCCAGGGAAGGCTGTAGTCGCTGGGGTGCAATTGGGCCAGGCCTAGTCTGCAGAGGAGGGTTGCTAACACCTGCCCACTTCTTCTACAGGTATAACTTGAAGGGGAGGGCCCTGAGGGCACCAAGGAAGGCTGCAGTCGCTGGAATGTATTTATTTTATTTTAAACATTGGTTAGTGCCCCCCCACCCCCACCCCAAATGCCTACAGCATCCCGGGGCGACGTACAACTCAATAAAACAATTAATAAAAACAACAAAAAAAGGTTTTTTTAAAGAACCCTTAAACCCACAACAATATAAACAGGGTTGGGAAAAATAAAATAAAAATAAAAGGTAGGGAGCATTAAAACACTAACCAACCCTCCCCCCCACCCCCCTCCTCCCCAAAGGCCTGGGCGAACAGCCAGATTTTACAAGCCCGCTGGAATGGCAAAAGGCTCGGGGCCAGGCGAGCTTCCTCCGAGAGGGAATTCCAAAGACGCAGCCCAGCCACCGAGAATGCCCTCTCCATTGTGGCCCCCCGCTTAACCCAGGGGACCTCCAAGAAGGCACCCCCAGCAGACCAAAGGAGCCGCTCTGGGATGCGGAGGGCAAGGCGGTCCCTGAGGTACAAGGGGCCCAGACCGTGAAGGGTCTTATAGATCAACACCAATACCTTGAACCTGGCTCAGCACACTATTGGCAACCAGTGCAGAATCTGGAGCACAGGCGTTATATGCTCCCGACGACCCGTCCCCCATCAGGAGCCAGGTCGCCGCATTCTGCACTAGCTGCAGCCTCCGGACCTGGGGTGCTGGGGTGCAATTGGGTCAGGCCTAGTCTGAACAGGAGGACTGGTAACACCTGCCCCCTTCCTCTACAGGTATTACTTGAAGCGGAGGGCCCTGAGGGCGCCAGTAGGAGGCTGACACCAAAGGGTGTCAGCCATTTGTGACCAGTGTGGCCGGAGATCCTCATTGAACATCCAGAGACTTGTACTGGAAATGGGTTATATGGTTGCCTGACAGAAGGTTTGGGGTTTTGCCAGTTTTATTTTTGTGTTATGGGTTTAGAGAACAGGGAACTTTTGTGGGGGAGGGTAGTCTTATCGCCCCCCAGTGACGGGGTGGGGCACGGTTATGGCCTGGGGGATGGAACAGGTTGAAGTAAGGGGGGGAAGGGTTGTGCCATGGCCCCCCTGGTGAAAAGGGGTATGGGTAGGAATGGGGGAATAATGGAGAATGGGGGGTGGGCTATGCCTCAACCCCTCAGTGAGAGAGGGGGGAGTTCAGGGGTGGGTTGTGTTTTTCACCCTAAGAGGGGGGAACAAAGATTGTTATTTTAAATATTTGTAGAATGCTTTTATAATTGTTGAAAATGTTGTTGAAAATGTAAGGTATGTTTTGGAGAGTGGGTGGGTAATGGGTTTCGATATTTTTATGCTATAGAGGCGCGATAGTGCCTCTATTTGTTAAGGCGAGACGCAGTTCTTATTCAATCTCCACCTATCTCTAACATGGGTCTATTGATTCACTGAACTTCTGGGTTGCGACTAAAATCTTTTGTAGGAGATTAATTCTTTATTTCGGGGTCTTTAGTAAAACTGAATGGAATTGAAAATTGAAGTCCACCATCAAGCAATTGCTAGTGAATTTTGGAATGGAATGGTGTTAATAAAAAAAGAGAAAAAACCAATCACGTTAAAAATGAAAGGAAGAAATTCTTAAGTCGCGCATGCGCATTTTCCGTCTTACCGTTGTAAAAACATCTCTGGTGTTGGCTGGCGATGGATCAGGAGAATACCTGCACACCGACCTGCCTCTCTCATTTGCTAAGGAGGAGTGAAGGAGACTGCAGACAGGAGTAAGAATGACTGGTGGGGGGGCAGGGCAGCTCGGGCAGGGGGGGGCAGGAACACGTGTTAGAGATCGGTGGCATAATGTTGCTTGTATGTCGTTTATACAATGTGGTTTCACTGTTTTAACACTTCAGACACCCATGTAAAAGGCAGAGGACAGCTCAGGTCGGGGGGGAGGGCGTGAGTGCACAGGGGCCAGGTTGGATGTGGGGAGAGGTCAGGTCGGGTTCAGAACTAGCTGCCTGAAGAAGCCACCGGTAGAGCAGGCAGACTGCTCTGATTGGCTCAGCCTGCTATTTTGGGACCCTGCACTACAGGGCGCAGCCCAGCGCCCCAGTGCAAAGCAAGAGCAGCCACAGCAGAATGGGACTGCCTCCTCCTTGGGGCCAAGGGCAGGAAGCAGTTACGGTGCCTGCATTAGACTGTGCCCCCGGCTTCCCATTCACTCTGGGTGGTGGTTGAGGCTGCTGGGAGGTGGGGATCGGCTGCGCTGCTGCCCACTCACCCCTCCTTCTCTCGGTGGCTGGCTGGGGAAGTCTTAGCCGCTGCCATATCAATGAACTCACTTGCACAGCAGGCTGGGTGGCTGCTCCCCTAGACTCAGTCCGGCACTGCTGCTGATCATCCCAGGAGAGGAAGGGGACAGGCCTGCAGCATCGCGAGAGAGTCACTGAACTAGCCCAGAGGCGAAGCAGGCAGGGAAGAGGGAGAGAGAAAGAGTCACTTTGCAGTTGGGTGCCTCCGGCCGCACACTCACCAAGTTGCAACAAAGGTTGCTCCCCACCCTGAGGGGAAGCTCGGGCTAGGCAATGATTTTCCCCAATAGCAGCAGCAACCTTGCGGGCAGCAGCAGCAGCAGGACTCTCTATAGGAAGCAGGTAAGACCAGAGGAGCACTTTGATGGGAGGAGGGCAGAGAGGAGCAGAGTGAAGAGGGCTTGCATAAGGTGTAACTTGCCACTGGGGATCAGCTGAGCCCTTCTCAAGTGAAAAGCCCCCACCCCATGTCAGGCTGTTATCTTATTTACTGCCATGAAGAGAAGGGATCTGGTGTAGGTCTGACTTTTATTGGGTAACCTTAGCAGAGAGAAAGAGAAAGCCTTGAGGATCTGTCTTGCCCTTTGCTGAGCTTTGCAACAAGTTAAAAAAGGACTGGAGTTGCAACATGCACTGAAAATCGAAACTGCATGCTTTCATTTCTGATATCTGAAAAAGACCATTTAGAGAAACCCCCAATTCCTCTGCTGTCACTGCTGACGCTTTAGACCTCCACCCCAATCTACCAGCAGTAGAGGAAAATCCTGGGGTATTTTATGAGCAGGCAAGTCATGTTTATAAGCCTTCACTTAGGTGAAACTATACCAAACTGTTTTTTAGCTCTGAATGGCTCTGCTAACTTAGGCTACCTAAATTAGCCAAGCAGATCAGAGTGCTCCCCTGCTCTGCACCTGCATTCTTCAACTGGCTTACACACATCACTGATTAGGTATGCAAGGGGAAGAGGCAGCTCAGGTTGCAGGGAGGGCACACAGGAGCAGCGCTCCCATTGGTTGCTATCACTATCAAAGGCAAGTGACCGGGCGGAGGTTCGGGGGGGAGCTGTAGCAGTAGGGGTCTGGCCAAGAGGTGAGGATACTGGGGATGTATGAAGTGAGCACAATATGGAGTGGGGAGTCATGGTTTGGGAGACCTCAAATTCTCCAAGTTGCCTGGATCCGGTGTCCACTGTTTACCCCCTCACTCATCGCTCATCTCCCCCTAGAGTGTCCTGGGGAGGTACTTAGGATCTGGCTGGCATATAGTTGTCTTGGTATAAAGCTGGAGCAGGGACAGTTAGGGATCGGGGAAGTTAGAGCTGCGGGGGGTGGGGGGGGTAGAGCTGCAGGTGTGTGTGTGTAAGAAAGATGCGAGTCTGAGTATCTTTGAGTGTCTGTATCTGAGTGTCTGTGAGAAGAGTGAGTGAATGTCTGAGGGGGGAGTGTGAGCGAAAGGAGTGTGAGGTTGTGTGTGACATGAGTGTGTGTGTGTGAAAGGTGAGTGAGAGTCAAGAGTGAGTTTGTGTGCGTGTGAGAGGTGTGTGTGCAAGAGTATGAGAGAAAGAAGCATGCGTGTGGGGGGGAGCTGAGTGTGTGAAAGGGTGCGTATGAGAGTTGTGTTAGAGGGAGGGTGCGTGTGCGAGTGCAAGCAAGAGAGAAAGAAGTGAGCGTGTGTGTGAAAGAGTGGAGTGTGTGAGTCTTGTTAATTAAAAGGTATGAGATTGAGTACTATTTATGTAGTTTAAAAGGATGCATTTTAATAGTAACATACTTTTAGGTGGTAGAGTAGTGAAATTGTTATTTTTCACCAAGTCGCCTTAACTATGAATTTAAAAGCAAAGGTTTTTAGATGTTGGAACCGTGTTTTATTGTTTGTAAGCTGTCTTGAGTCCATTGAGAAGGGCACGGTAAAAATCTAAAATAATAAGTGGGTATTCATACTCTATATCAGCGGACTCGGTAAAACAAGCATCTAAAAACATTTACAGAAGGATTTATATTTGTCTAGTATTAACTTCATAAAAGAGAAAACTTATAAATAGAAAGGACTGACAGCTAAAATACCTGCATTCAAGCGGTATTTTAAAAAGGGAGCTTGTTAACACTATAGGAATACATTAGTCTAGCATCTTGGTCAAAATCAAAAGCAAGCAAAAATAGTTTGAAACATCCTCTTTGAACCCCCCTGAAAGCAATAAAAAAAACACCAAAAACACAGCACCACACAATTTACATGGTTCGAGGCAACTGTTAGATTCTGTTCAGAGGAGACTTGGAGCAAGAACAGTAAGAAATATGATAGTTCAGAACTGGGGTGCATTGCCAGAGCTTATTGGACAAGCTTGAATAGCATGTCAAAGTCAAAGCCGTTGGTATCAGCCCATGATTGAAAGGACAAAGCCTAGTCATATGTGTAAATTTGAAGACGTACCCTCCCTCTTCTGTCTGCTTATGAACATATGCCAGTATGTCTGCAGCTCTTCCAGTGCCTTCACACACCACCACTGGCACAGGAGGACTTTCTTGAAGGTATTCCAAAACTGTGAGTATAACATTGGGACCACCTTCAAATATGAGTGCCACCACAGGGACACCCTGACCAATTCCTAGACAAATGGAAAAAAAGATCACGTAACTTGAAATACGTTAACTTCTCTTTTTTAATTTAAAAAATAAATAAATCACTCCATTAAAAAAAAGAATAATAATTTCACACTCTTGGGTCTAAGTTTACTTCAGGTCAATATATAATATGAGAAAGTTACAACAAATGAGAATTCTGGTACATCTATGCAAAATATGTTATTTAAAACGATGCCACACCTAAGCACACACCTATTAATATTCATATAACGCCCATAGTCTTACCTCACTGAACAATACAGCAGTTGTTAAATCAATAAGATTAAGAGATGAACCATAATCCACTTTCTGCATCATAAAAGGCACACAGTCAAAACATGCATACTTATTTTGTTTTTTAGATGTGCAAGCAGAAACATTGACAAACGCAAATGAAGTAGAGTAGGGACTTTTACTCTAACAACAACATGAACTTTAGGATATACTCAAAATATTCATGCAGGGTCTTTATTTTTTAATTATTTCTTTATTCTTAAGAGTTTACAGCAGCTCAACTGCAGATTACAGAAAGTATACCAGAGACAACCGAAAGGGTGTTTGGCCTTTGGCTGCCGTTCTGAGATGCATTCGAGCTACAGCTACAGTGGGTAGCATATTTTCTACCGGCAGGCAGGGTACCTGGTGCCCCAAAATGTGGGTATTACTGGGGCAGCCCAGGATACCACAGGGCATCAATCCAAGCACCCGCACTCCCTGAGCTCACTCACCTCACTGCTGGCCTGCTGCTCTTCTGGTTGGTTGCTGCTCCTTGGCCTGCGTGCTACTCAGCTAAGCGAGGAACTTCCCCTCTTGGCTTTTTCTGAGCGGGGAGAGGAAAGCGAGGAGACCTTTTCCCACCCGTGTGCACCGCCCAATGGGTTCCCTGTTCCCAGGAGGACCCAAAATGGGGGATGCACATGCTCCCCTGATATGGGTCCCCCTGGGAACAGAGGATCCATGAGGGGGTGCACACAGGAGGGAAGAGGCCTCCTCGCTTTCCCCTCCCCGCTTAGCTTTTTCTGAGTGGGGAGGGGAAAGCAAGGAGGCCTCTTCCCTCCTGTGTGCACCCCCTCATGGATCCTCTGTTGCCAGGGGGACCCATATCAGGGGAGCATGTGCATCCCCCATTTTGGGTCCTCCTGGGAACAGGGGAGCCATTGGGCGGTGCACACGGGTGGGAAAAGGTCTCCTCGCTTTCCTCTCCCCAGGGAGCAGCAGCAAGGAGGGAGCAGTGATCGACCATAAAAGCAGCAGCCTGGCAGTGAAGTGAGTCAGCCTGACATACAGGGAGTCAAGTAGCCCATTGGGTCGTGTTTCGGTACCAGTTGGTGCCCGAACATGACCGGGTTGAGTCAGGCACCCCAAATTCAATGGGGTGCCCGACTGCCTGGGTACGCGGTTGCATCTTCAGTTGGAGCTGTATCTAATAATGAAGCCTGAGAGGGATGGCCAAGATACTTATGAAGTATAAAATAAGTGATTATGGAATACTTGTGTGGGGGAAAACTGATTTTTCTGGAGAGATTGCTGCTCTCTGTTTGACAGTATTTTATAGCCACATACTGTCCACACAAATCTCCACTAACGTCTTACTCCTCAAGTTATGATAAACAGTACTGTATTTATTGAACTGGAAACAAAATGCTAGAATTCATTATTAAGAGAAAATAAGCTTACATAATACTTTTCTGCTAGACAACATCTTCCTTTAGTTGCACAATCAAGTTAAAATGCTGATTATCGGGTATTTAAAATACAGTTAACTCAGGCAGTCTTAAGCATGGTTTACACTTGTGAGGAAAATCACCACTGCTGACTAAGACAGCATGTAAACACAAGTGGAATACAAAAAATGGTAACATGTTATTACTCGATATCTCCATAACCACAAATATTGAATACACAAGTGTTCTAACCCTCCATGACCTTCTCCTAGAGATCTCTTAATTTTTACACAAAAACACGGTTTTTTTCTCACTTCAACAAAACCAAAACAATTTCTGGAAAAAATATACCAATGTGCATTTTATTTATTTATTAACAACATTTGTATGCTGCCCCCTCCTGCTAAAAGCACCTCCTGCTATCATATTAAAACAATTTAAAACAGCAATAATAGGATTTAAAACACTATTTAAAACACAATATAAAAACAACATACTCCCCCACCCTAACCCATGTTGCATGACATAGCAATATGTATCTATCAATTCTCTTAAAACTAAAATGAGAATATCCTTATGGAACAGAGACCACTATGCTAGTCTAAAAACAAAGTAAAAAGAAAGCTAGGTGAATTAAAGTAAATTCAGGGATTCTTCTTCCCTAACATATAGGACTAACTGTTCACAATTTCCATTCTCTCCACACCTACAATGCAAATGACTAGCCTCAGAGAAACTTGTTAAATCAACCAAGGAGGGCAAGAACTCGTGGGTTGGAGGTCTGAATTACTCATTCCATAAACTTGAGGGGAGCCCATTACTCCATATGTTGCTGCCCTTTCAATACCTAGCTAGTGCCAGCCCCAAGGAGTCACCAAAGAAGCCCAAGAACAAATCAGCAGAATCTGTATAAATCTATAGCCAGTACCCGATTAGGGCAATAGCAAGAGTGGTGGTTGGGAAAAGGTAAAATGCAATATTCTTCTTAGTGTTGGAAGCAACATCTCTCCACTGCCATCACAAAAGAACCTCTTAAGAGCCATAGCTAGTCCTGAAGACGACATAAAAAGACAGCACCTTCCACAAGAGGAAATCTCTACTGAGATGGTTAGTACTGACTCTAGAGAGAAAAATCACCAACGCAGTAGCTGGAGTTTTTTTGGCAGCTCAGTCAAAACTAACTTTCTGAAGAGACCTGAACGGCCCCAAACTTCAGCAGATATGTAAAGGGTAAGCTGGTTTTACATTTAAAATTCCATTAGTATCACAAATTCCCCATGGCCTACAAAATGGGAGAGATATGAGGGAGATAAAGAGCGATCTTTATATCACTTAGATAAGCTTAATACTGTACTTGGATGGTAATGGATAGGTATGTGCGGGGGGGGGGAGGAAAAACAAGGAACACACTAGAAGATCGGCATTCCTGTCCCCTGTCAATCCTTCAAGTCACCATTCCCTTGCTTAGCTGTAGGCTATTCATACCTTAAACATAAATATCAGTTATTGTTAGCATACCACAATCGCCACCTACTTGCATGGATCCTTTGCAGATTAATAGTTTTTTCCAGTTCTCTTCGCAAGTTAACTTCTGCTCCATACTTTCCAACTGTTCCATCATCCACCAGTATGAAATGGGAATGGAGATTGTTTAGGACATTTAGTTTACTCAATGGGTTTAGCAGTGTTTGATATGGAGCAACAACCTAAACACAACACAAAACACCACACTTAAACAAGATCATGAGCGTGATCTGGACACAGAATAGAAGACTCGTCAAAAGCTGTAAGGCCTAGAAATTAGGCCTGCCTGCTGTATTTTGGTTAGTCATGCGTGTTTCTCTATTCACTGGCTTCACACTTACAGAAGTTAGTTAGCTTCTACACAAAAATTCTTTTCCAAGTGCGATATAAATGTTGCCGCAAATGTCAAAATCTCATTTGCTGACAAAAACATAGCAAACAAACAGCAAGGAAACAAAGACATACCCACGAACACACCTACGATCTTGAGGTTTTATAAATTAAAAGAAACTGGAAATATATATAAAAAGGTAGGCTAGACAGTGTCTGACTTTTCACCTTAGAGAGGCTGAGTGAGGCTTGTGAGTTTTGAGCTCATTGCCGACATCTGGCTTTCCTTTCTCTCTTTCCAGGAAAAAAGAGCAGCCCAGGAAACCTGGAAACGGCAGCCTTCAGGCAGCAGCCGAAGGGCAACACATAAAGGTGTTGACTTATGTACCCACTGAGCAGCTGATGAGGTGGTCTGGAAGTTAATATGACTCCAGACTGTTGGACTGGACTGTATTTTAGGAGACTGAAGAAAAAGAAAATTTTGGTTGGAAAAGCACTCCCAGAGCCCATGCTCAGTTTGCTATTTCGGATGTCTCACCCTGCTGGTTTGTTGCTGATACTTAGTGGCAATAGCAATCACATTCCCCCCCAGTTCCTGTTTCGGACTAACTAGTACAGAAGGCGCCTCAGTGTGAAGGTCATAGTTTTAAAGGACTATTTGTTTAAGGAGACGATGGAAGTGGTGGGCAGTTTTAGGTCATTTGTCCAATTACCTAGCTCCTGGGATTTATTATTATGAGGGGTGCTTGGTAAATAATATATCTGGGACTAAAGTGCTGCTTAAATTGGTTTGTTGAATTTGGGACTAGAATGATTTTTGAATTTCCTGTTGAAATTATTTACATTTAAGTTTTATTATTGCCGGATTGTTCCATTTGTTTTTTGTGATAATATTTTCATTGCGACTGTACAAATCTTGTAATAATGTCTTCCTTAATCTCAGGTCCCAAGTCATCCACTCCTATTTTAAGGATTCCTGATAACTGATCAAATCAACTTAAATTTCTCAATTTATTGTTAAACAAGGTTGTAAAAATATCAGCTCTCTCTTGAACCACCATGTTTAAATTTGCATTCCTTACATCCAGAGGGGTGTTTGAATATAAATAATCTGTCAGGGTTATCCTTGAATTTAGCTGACAAGAGATATTAACCAGGACCCTCCTTTAACTCTACCTTCTAATTTAAGTCAAAGTTTTTATGATCTCCTGAATACATTACAACTGAATGTATGAATTACAACTGTATTACAAGTGAATTCATACAAATGAATGTATGAATTACAACTGAATTACATGCTTAAACAACAAAACTAATGGTTTTAATTTTTTTAATACACAACATGACACTTTGGCCCTTTTCAAACAGGCTGCGGTGGGTGGGGGGGATGGGTGTTAGCCTGCGGTGGGTGGAGATGGGTGTGCACTGCCCTGAGCCTTCAGGGAAGGGCGGGATACAAATATGAATAAAAATAATAATAAAGAGAATCTATGGGGATCTGAAATAAAATTTTTATCTAACAACTTTTAAAGGTAGGGATAATTTGATAATAGTTAATATGTATTTTCGCCCAGTAAAGGGTTTTGCAGAACTTGAAGTTTATTGGGAGATACTGAATGATCTCATTAGGAAATTAATATTTTGCAGATGTTGATATTATATTTGGTGGAGACTTTAAAATAGGAAACTCTGGAAATGTTGATAAAGATGTAACTGAGTGAAACATGAAGTAGTCCCTAAAAGGAGATGGTGGATAAAATAGAGCTGGAAAATTGCTATGGAGATTTATTACTGAAAATTAGTTTTAGCATTTTAAATGGCAGGACAGGAAAGGATTTCCCTGGCAATTTTACATACTTTGCTTTGACAGGGGCAAGCACAACTGATTATTTGATGGTAGAGCCTCATAAATGGGTTGTGTGTGCAGGCGTGTGCATGCCCCACCCACACACTGGCGTGCCCACAGACCCACCCCCACCTGGCGGAGAAGTGTAAAAACAGCCTGTAAGGAGCCACTCGAAGAAGAACAGAAGGTTGCTGCCTTGTAAAGAAGGTTCTTTGAGATGGCTCCACACATTCTCACAACACCCACCCTTCCAGCCCCGCATGAAATTTTCTTATATTCCTAGAAAGGGTTGGAAGGAACTCCCCATTCTGAGGGGAAGAGTGCTTTTTATACTAGAGGAGTTCAAGACCACCACATGGTCTATTATTTGAATTTGGTAAGCATGCACAACCCAGCTGTGAGAATGTTTGGAACCATCTCAAAGAACCTACTTTACAAGGCAACAACCTTCTGGTCCCTAACATTTTAATTAATTTATTTATTTATTTATTCATTCATTCAATTTAAAAAACTTAATATCCTACCCATCCTGCCACAGGCAGCTGTGGGTGGTTCACAACAAAAGCATAAAACAACGTTATTTAAAACCAGACATAAAAAAGGAGGATAAAAATGTCCTACATCATCCCCCCCAACCCACTCCCTCTCGACCCATTCACACACACCCAAAGGCCAGGCAGAACAGACAGGTTTTACATGGCCAAGTCTAATGGCAGAACAGCCAAGTCTTACATTGAAAAGAGGGGAGATCCGGGGCCAAACGAGCCTCCAATGGCAGGGAGTTCCACAGCCAAGGAGCAGCCACCGAGAAGGCCCTCCCCATCATGGTCCCCCGAGAAACCCAAGGGACCTCGAGAAGAGCATCCCCCGATGACCTCAGGGGCCGATCCAGGACCCAAGGGGTGAGGCAATCCCGCAGATAGGACGGGCCAAGGCCATTGGTAGGGCTTTATAGGCAAGCACCAATACCTTGAATCGGGCCCAGAAGACTATAGGCAGCCAGTGCAATGAACGTAGAACGTAATATGCTCCCGGAAGCCCACCCCCACCAGGAGACGGGCCGCCACGTTCTGCACAAGCTGCAGTCTCTGAAACCATCATGAGCATACTGATGGCACCCGACTCCAAATCTTTGTACAACCTCGCCCAGGGGCCTCAGATACACACTGGACAGGAGTCGGGACAAGATGGTACCCTGCGGGATCCCACAAGGGTGCGCCCCAGAGGATGATGAGCCAGCGCCCATTACCACATGGGGAGGAGTGGTTTGTTTACAAACAGCTTTATCTCCCAGTCCGACACCGTGGTGTCCTGGTGGTGCTGCACTACTAGCAGGCAGGTGCAGGTGAGGAATGGGGACCCCACCCCCATGATGTGGGGGTGCCCTGCACCGGGGCCTCCTCCAGCCCATTCCAGGTGCAGGGTTGCCCTGCCGGGCCAGGCAAGCCCCCTGGTGCATCGTGGATCGCTCAATGAATGCTACGAATCTGAGGCATAATAAAATATTACAGTTACAGTTCATAAATTTGAGATGATTCTGACTAAAGAATTTAAAATTGGCAAGAAGAACTTTCATAAGCCATGGTTTGATCAAGAATGTATGATTGTTACAGTCCATTTATTATGAAAATAGCAAGCTATAGAGGTGATGATGATCAAGGAAATTATTTAATTATTAAAGATCTTAAAAGAGGTTATAAAAATTACAAAAGATAAAAGCCGTATCAATATTATATTATATTAACAACAACTGATACATGCAGCAACTGTAAAGGAGAATTATTCCTTCGGCAACTAATTGCCAAAACTAATAATTATAAATTTGAAGTTGATGTTGTGGTGTCTGGTTAAGAGTGGATGGATTATTTCCAAAAGAAATCTACAAGTACTAATTATTCTTTCGATATGCCTGCTTTGATCAATGATAGTGCTAGAACGACCTATTTGGTTACAGAGCAACAACTGCATGGATATATTTCTTCCCTAAAAAACTGGAAAGCTCTGGGAGTAGATTACTAGCTTCCTGAGATTGTTTTCAAAGAATGTATGCATTTTTGGTCAATTTTGTTAACCAAGGTCTTTAATAGCATTATTTGTACTAATATTTTCCTGGAAAATTGCGAAAAATATTATTGTTCCCATATTAAAAAAATGGTTAGATCGAATTCAGCTTCAAATTCATTTATTATTGTATTTAATATATTTATACCTCGCCCCTCCTGCCTCTGACAGCTTGGGGCAGCTAATAAAACATAATACAATAAATACAATACCTAAAAACTAGTTCAGTAAAAACAACCAAGAAGTGTGCAAAAAATAGCAAAGAACCCTCAGCCCCAACCCAGAGCCTCCCCTCAACCATATACCCCCATAGACCTATTAGTTTGCTTAGTAACCCTTCTAAAATTGTATGGGAAACATCTGTTGAAAATCTTTTAAATGGATTGAGGAAAATGACATCTTTGGAGAAGAACAAGTGGGATTTCAATTAAGGGTTCCCTTGTATTGATCATGCGTTCGCACTTTATTATTTGTTGACAAAGTATACTAGTTATAATAGAAGAATTTATGTGGCTTTCATGGATCTTAAACAAGAACAGAGAGTCCAGTGGCACTTTAAAGACTAAAAAATATTTATTAGTGCTTGAGCTTTTGTCAGCAGAAGCTAACTTCTTCAGATGCATGGAATGGATGGAATGAATGAGATTAGTTACGGAGAGGAAACAGTTTACACTGAAAGGAACAACCACTTGATCAGATAGAAACCCATGGACTTATCTGTATGTTGGGCGGGGTTTCTATCTGATCAAGTGGTTGTGTCTTTCAGTGTAAACTATTTCCTCTCAAAATAATTTTGTCACTTGTAACCATATATATAGTACGACCGACTTGCCCATCCATTCCATGCATCTGAGGAAGTCCGCTTGTGCTGACGAAAGCTCATGCACTAATAAATATTTGTTAAAGTGCCACTGGACTCTCTGTTCTTGTTATAACTATAGGCTAACAAATCAAAAAGTTGTATTGTTTAGCCGAAGCCATAACAAGGAATAAAACCGAAAATACACAGTTCAAAGCTGGTAAACCAGTTACAAAGGGATAAATTTTACAAAACATAAAAAGACAATTGTCTGCAAAGGCAGGAACCCTCAAACCACCCCATGTAAGGTCCCATCCACATTCAGAGATCTCTGGATAGCCAAACGTTAGGAGAGGGCCAGGACTGACTGTCTAATCCGAATAACCGCCCAACAATAATTAGCCACCGCCCTGGATAGTTCGGAATTGGTGGGATTAAGTAGTCTGTGGGTACCACACCCTAGGGTCCCATCGCTCATAAGAAATCCTCCCAGATACTTGTATCTGGGGCCATCAAACAGGGGGCAGCGGAAAAAAATATGGTCAGGGGTGTCCGTCTCACCCAGAAGGCACAAGGGGCACAACCACTGGTCCCGCGGAGTCCCCATATAACGACCCTCCAAAGCCGCTGAGGGGAAAACATTCGCCCTCATTTTGAAAAATGCAGTGCGTCTATTGGCATCCTGCCACTCGAAAAGATAGTAGGGTCCAAGCAGCAGCGGATTGTATGAAATAAAATGGGGCGTCACCCTCTGAGCAGCCATCAGTGCACCCTCAGCTTGCACAGACTGGTCCCACAGCCATCTTTTGATTAGACTTTTGGAGGCCGCCCACCCAAGAAATTTCAGGCTCTCAAATGAGAATCCCAAATTGAGAGCTTCTTACTCAGCCCTTCCTATCCAGCTGTCCCCTAGGCCGGCGGTAACAGCACGAGCCAAAAAAGAACCATTGTAGGGGGAAAATAGTACATTCCTGACCCAGTGATTGAGGAATGCCTGCGTAGCATAAACTCTGAGAGGGACACAAAGGGTTTCTGCTCTCAGGATCACTTGGGGGGTCCCTCGAGGGGCACCCAAAATCTCACACAAAAATTTGTTCTGCAGGCACTCCAAATTAGAAAGAAAGGCAGGTCCCCACACAGGGATCGCATAAAGGAGTTGGGCAACCACCTTAGCTCTGAAGAGACACAGGGCCAGGAGAACCAGCTTCCTAACTATAGACTAACACAGCTACATTTCTAGTATGTGGATCTTAAACTACTTATTAATTATTACTGATACTACTACGAGAGTATGTTATGGGTCCAATGGAAAGTTGATGGATACGTTCTGTACAAGATACGGTGTTCGTCAAGTGTGTATCCTGGTTCCTATGCTGTTTAATTTATATATGAATGATTTAAAGCTCTATTTCTACAAGGATTATTTTCATCCTTCAAAAGTATTGGACAATAAGGTTTCATATTTCTTATATGCAGACGCTACTTTGTTACTATCGCAAACCCTTATTGGATTGAAATGGCCATAAACAGAAGTTGCAAATTATTGCTTTAATAATAGTTTGGCCATAAATTTAAGTAAATCTAAGATTATTGCATTTGTATGTAAAGCTAACTGTTGTTGGTAAATAGATGGACAAAAATTAGATTTTGTAAGTTCTTATAGTTATTTAGGGGTGATGATTAGCAGGAACCTGAAATGGAACAATCATTTGGATGGATTCGTAAAGCAAAAGGGGCTTCAGGGGCAATCTTTTCTTTTTATTGTAAAACTAGAAGGAGAGCATTTGAGTCTGCATTAAAAGCTTATAAAGCCAGAGTTATCCCCAGTTTATAGCATGGAGCAGAGATATGGGGAATGAGTACAACTTCTTCTCTGGCAATTAATGAGAAGACTCAAAATCTGTTCTTAAGGAAAATATTAAGGGGACAATCCAGCGGTCTACTTACGCTGACCCCAACATGCGGCGCACAGCCAGGTGCCACGCGCGCAGCACAGCCATGCGGGGCAGAAGTGCAACCCCGGCCTATGTGACCCGCCCCACGTGGGACACCGTGTGCATGTCTGAGCGTGTGCATTCTGGCTGCATGCCACATGTCGGGGGCAGGGTAAGCAGGCCACTGGATTGTCCCCTAATAGTATAACCCTCCACAAAAGGTGATCTGCTTGCCAAGACTGGAATTACAAGTTTTGAAACTTTAGCACAATTCAGGTTGTTAAATTATTGGGTGAAATCGAGGAGCTATTCACCCAATAGACTCCCTAATGTGTGTTTTAAGTGGTTTGCTAATATCAAAAAATGTTTGAGAATGAATGGACTTGGGGATATTTTAAAGGGTGATTTAATTCATCAGGAGGAGAGAAAAGTAGTCATGCAGAGGATGTGGAATATTAGTAATCAAAATGATATGTCATTTATATAAGCATCTTGTTTGTCTTTTTTAGGTAGTTTTAAGTTTGTTCATAGTTTTGAAATTTTTCTTTAAAATTCCTTGTTGTAAGCATAGTGTGGCTATCACTAGACTTCGTTTTACTCAGAAGAGAACTGCTTTACTAGAAGCCAGACAGAATGTCCTTGTCCATTTAAATGAAGTTGAAGATTTAATACATTGTTTATGGAAATATCCTTATGATGATGATCTAAGGGAGTGATTATTGCATCCTTGTCAGTTCATTAAGAAATGGATTGCTGAAGGAGAAAACTATTTGATTGTTTACTAATAATTCTTTTGACAGTTATTTATACAATGGGTACTTTAGCAATGTGGGCACAAAGAGTCAGAGTGCAGAAAACTTAACTAGCTGTGGAAATTTGTAAGTAATTATTATGCATAATGATTCTTATTTTGTTTTATTTTAATTTGTGTGTTATTTATGCTGTAAGTGGGACTGCCCTTGATGACTGTTCAGAAGCTGCAGATGGTGCAGAACCCGACAGCTCAGCTCCTTTCGGGGACAAGGCTTCGACGTCTGCGCTGGCTACCTATCGCTTTCCGGGCACAATTCAAGGTACTGGTTTGACCATGAAAGTCCCAAATGGTCTGGGTCCCACATATCTGAAAGACTGCCTGTCCTTCCATGTCCACTGCAACCCCTTTGAAGGGCTGGGAGCGCCCCTTTGTGGGTACCATCAGTTAGCCATGTTCGTATGACGGGGGCTCCCAGAGGTTATTCTCGGTCAATGTTGCTCCAGTGTTATGGAACTCCCTCCCCATTGGGGTTCACTTGAACTAAGGCCTGAGCATCACTTGAACTAAGGCCTGAGCATCTTTGGTTTCAAAAAGCATCTGGCAGGCGGGGGTAGAGGTGGGGTATTGGGAGGCCATTTGGGGTGTGTTTATGGGTATTTTTTACATGACTTCTAATATTTTACTGTTTGCGAGCTGCCCTGAGCCTTTGGGAAAGGCAGCAAATAAATTCAAATAAATAAATAAATTTTGGTTACGACTGTAAATAAGACTAACATTAAATTATATCACTGCAGTGAGGACGTAGTTCTGGTGGATGCGACTCTCTAAGCAGCATGTGCTCCAGCTTGACTAATGCACGTTCAGGCATAGCAAAGTTAGGAGATGCACATCAATAAACCAGATTTGTCTTTTTTCTCAGCCCAAGCTGTCTGGCCCTGGTGCACCTTAAGAGGACATTAATAGCGTCCTACTTGCCCATTAAGAGACAAAAAAAAGAATAACTGCATCCTGTATGCAGTAGTAAGAGTGTACACCTACTGCCCAAAAGGCAACACGATAGCAATCATCAGAATTCTGGTTTGGGTTTTTAAAACAAGATATCAACAATTGACCACATGAAAATGGTTTAAACTTAAACCAATACTTACATCTCTTCCAACAAGGTCATTTCTATTTTCAATCACTCCCCATGGGGCTATTCCGATAGTGCAAATCTTTCGAGATGATCTGGAAGCATGTTCTCTGAGTGCATCACCAACATGTTTCGCAACACCTGTCCATGCACAAGAAATATTTTATTGAAATTATGACCAATTAGCATTAACTACTCCAATAAGACCAGTTTTAATAGTTAATCTAGTTTAGTAACTATTTGAGAATTTACTTAATGGACAGCAAAAAACAGACACATTCTGCACCGACATACCTCAAACAGACAATGCCTAATGTTCTGATAACTTCACAACAGAAATATCAGTCCTGTCAGGACGAACAATTGCTCCTATATTCTACTGCATGTTACAGCACTGCACACTTTTTCAATTTTTAAAACATACACAAGATGAAGAGAAACTTCCATTACGAATTTCAAGTACCACCTAAAAAAGGACCATGCAGCAATTTTTTAAGGTTCACATTATGAACATTAAAAGAACTAAGTTCATATGTTCAAGATAAAATTAGTAATAATTGACTTCATTGCAATGTCAGTGTAGTGCCCAAGCATGCAGTACCTGAACCAGGGAGTTGAGGGAGGCCCTGGTTCAAGTCTCGCCTTAGCTAGAAACTCTCTGGGCGACCTTATGCCAGTCATAATATTCTCTCAGCCTAACCTACCTCACAGGGTTGTTGTGAAGATTAAAAGTTGTGTTAACTAGTTCTATATGAAGTGCTCAGAGTGCCATGGCAGGGGAGCACTATATATAAAAAAGTAAGAACATGGGTGTACCCCAATTCTGTATTAACTGAGCACCTCACAATCTAATGTGTTCATTCTCACAACACCCTCTGGCGTTAGGAAGATTGTATAAGTTGACAGACAGGGAACTGAGGCACAGGGTAGGTTAAATGATTTGCCCAAGGTCATACAGATACCGTGTAGTTGAACAAGCAATTAAATGCAGGTAGCAGTCCAGTGCCCTGTATACTAGATCAATGATGTTCACGAGCCACAAAGGACACTTCAATTTATGACATGAAGCTGTTCACAACCAGGTCCACCGAGCACCTCAGAGGGGCAGATAAATAAGTAAGAGTTTGCCTTTAACCAAATCCCATGTCTTGCAGCCC
The DNA here is from genome assembly GCA_003113815.1 of Sphenodon punctatus. Lineage (NCBI taxonomy): Eukaryota > Metazoa > Chordata > Lepidosauria > Sphenodontia > Sphenodontidae > Sphenodon > Sphenodon punctatus. The sequence continues at coordinate 2,360,996 of QEPC01000892.1, forward strand.
TCACACACTGGAGAAGGCAGCGTTTGGCTGGGGAAAATCTGCAACTCCGAGTTCTGATCAGCTATTAACTCCCAATCTGAGGTTTAGCTCTACCCCCATCAGCTATTTAGTGGTAACAGCAGACAGGCACTTAGAGTTGCAGTGTGGCACCATCTCCAGCCAGGGACAATGCAGAGGGACTGTTGTGGCTCTTTCCATCCTCAACACTATCTGCTCACGGGCTCCTAAACCAGTCGGGATTGAGTGCCATTGCACTAGACATCCCTTCCTTCCATTCTAAAACTTGATATTTAATCTAAAACAGTATTCAACACATTTTAAAGTATTTATATGTTCTTCATATTAGGCAGACATTGAACTTACATGCTAAAGCCTAAAACCTGCTTAGCATTGTGTATATGAATTTCTACTTTTTTTAAAAAAAAAGTGAATTTACCAGTATTGACTCCTCCAGTTATAATCCAGGCTCCTGTTGTTACAGCAGCTTTAATAAGGCCTTTTCCAAGTAGCTGTTTGATACGCGGGTGAATTTCAAATTTCTGCATCCCCCCATGCACAGAGATAACAAGTTTGGGCAGTTCCATTTGCCATTCTTTAAGCATAAGCTGCAGAATGGCTTCAGGTTTAGTGTCATATGACAACCGCACGTACTAAGAGACAAGAAAAGTTGAAGGAATTAATAGGTTCTGGTAATACACTTACAAAGTTAGTAAGCAAGGTCAACAAGATGACATTTTTCTAGTCTGGGGTATGGAAGATATAACCCATCATTTCATAAGGTGTGGCAGATGCATACAACCAAAAAAGGTTTGGAAGGGTCTATTCAATTTGCCAAGGCCAGATGCAGCGTACATATGTAAATAACTAACTGTCAGAGAAAAAGACAAACACCTCCCTTTTCCCTCCCATCTCCCAGGAAGGATATGGTTATTCTTTGTTGGAAGAAATACAGCAACAACACAACACCATGCTGAACTAGAATAAAAACGGTGAGCAACTGAAAATAATTAGTAAATGGAGTTAAAATTATGTTGCCTCCACATTTATGGGTATAAATGAAGCCACTGCTCTTTTCTGCCCATACAGCCTACTCCAGTTCCTAGTGGATACCACCCATTGGCGTAATCACCGTTGGTAGTCTCAGAAGAGGCACGAAGAAATGAAAGGGTCTGGAGACTAAACTATCCTCTCACTCCTAGAAGTTTTCTCCAGTATAAGGTACAGCTACATCTCAAAACAGCATGAAGAAAGTACGCAGTCCTGCAACCTTTGCAGTAGCTGTTCTGGGAGTAAATAGAGGATTTTCTCTCTATCACTTCCATATAGGATAGATGTGTACTTGTCAAGACTGTTTTATAACTTTTTATTTTGTACTGAAAGTTATAAAACTTTTTTTTTTAAAAAAAAAAAGTCAACCACCCTTTCCTGAACAGCTTATAAAATATCTGAGTGAAAAAAGTGGTCTATTTAATAAAGGGTGTGTGTATATATATATATATAAAAGTTAAAATCCAATTTATAGGGTAATTTTCTTCAAGGTTACTGGCTTGACTTGAAAGCAAACAGGAAATTTCTTACCTGTGAATTTTCCTTCTCCTTCCTCTCAGGACAGACAGTCCTCACTGATGGGATGTGTCCCTCCTTCCATCGAATGGGCAGGATCAACTTGATTGACAGCCTCACTCCATGGGAGGGAGACAGTCCATCACGGACTCCCACTAGGAAACTACATGGTAAAACTGAACCAAGCTAAACCGTTAACTTTGAACATGAACAGTACATATACTGCCACAAAGGGAAAAAAGTTATAGAAAATTATAAAAAGAAAATAATCACAGATAAGGATGGAGTTGAATGAGACAACAGAAGTTCAAGAGAAGGGAAGAAGATCCCGCTTCGATCCTTGCTGGTGCCTGGAATCCCAGAGGGCGGGATGAAGATTATCTGTCCTGAGAGGAAGGAGAAGGAAAATTCACAGGTAAGAAATTTTCCATTCTCCCCTCCTCACAAGACAGTCTTCACTGATGGGACGTCCCCAAGCAGTGCCTCTAGCAGGGAGGGCGGATTCCCACCAGTAACAAGACACCCTAACCCTCCAGAGAGACTAGGCAATCTAATTCAGAACCACCCTCTGAAGGATTCTACATCCAAAGCTCACATCTGCTGAGGCCATGGGAGTCTCTAGTGTAGCAGCCCTACAGATGCCCAGTTAGCAGCCCTACAGATTTCTTCTACAGAAGCTCTACCTAACAGAGCCGCATTTGTGGCAGCAGTTCTAACAGAGGAGGCCACAATCCCGAGGAACAGGGACCGCCTGAGTCTTATATGCTTCTTTGATACAGGCTTTCAGCCAGCTGGAGAGAGACGTTTTGTTCGCCTTCTTGCCTTTATTTCTATTGCCAAAGTTAATATCGAGGGCCAAGTCCGACCTAATCAGATGAGTTCTAGTCAAATTGATCTTGATGGCCCTTCTCACATCCAGCTTATGCCACAGCTGTTCTTTTGGGTGTTGTGGTTTGGGGCAAAATTAAGGCAACACCAATTCTTGTTCCCGATGAAAAGATGAGTTTGCTTTTGGTCGAAAAGATGGGTCTGGTCTCAACACAAGCTTGTCCGAGTGAAAGATACACAGTTTCAGATCCACCAAAAGAGCTCATAGCTCCAAAGCTCTGCATGCTGACGTGACCGCCACCAGAAACAGGGTTCTGATGAATAAGGAGACCTTGACTAATGGCTCGAATGAAGGTTTGGTAAGTGCAGCGAGAACAATATTGAGTCTCCATGTAGGAAATCTGTGCTGTACTGGTGGTGAGGGCCTCCGCTGCCTTCACGAACCTCCTGACAAGCGAGTGAACTGAGATGGGAAGTTGGCCTGCACAACTGATGATGCTAGACAACACTGAGACCTGTCTCTTGATTGTGTTTGCCTTCAAGTCCCATCTCCAACCCCGCCTAAAGGAACGAAAGGACTTCAGAGTGCCCTGCTTCCATCAGTGCAAGTTGATGTTGCGATCACTACTGAGAGAACTTATCCCACATTCGACCATATAATTTACTGATCAATTCCCTTCTGGAAGCCAACAGAGTATCCAGCAACTTGCCCGAATATCCCATAGAAGCTAACTTCCTCCTCTCAGTATCCAGACCGTGAGCGACAGCTTTCTTACGTTTGGATGGAGCAGGGGGCCCCAAGAGAGTAGGTCCGACCACAAGGGGAGTCGGAATGGGTGAACCAGAGCTTTCGTGGTCAAAACTGAACCACTAGAATGACTTGCTCTTGCTGGTGCCATATTTGCTGCAGGACCCAAGAAATGACTGAAAAGGGGGGGGAAACGCGCATAGTAGACCCCTCGGCCAGGTTGTGGAGAGTGAATCTAGATTAACTGCCTTTAGATCTCTTCTTCTTGACAGGAAGATGGGAAGCTTGGCATTGCTTGACGACACGAACAGGTCCATTAAGGGTGTGCCGAGCCTCTCCCTGATCAGACTGAACTCTCTCAGAGAGAGGGATCACTCCCCCAGGTCTGTTTCTTGATGGCTCAACCAGTCCGCTGTTGTGTTGAGCTTCCCTGCAATGTGGACCACCTTGATCGAGTCTAACCATCCCTCAGTCCACTGGAACAGAAGTGTCGCTTCTTCTTGCAGGGATTTTGAATGAAAGCCCCCCTGGTGACTGATAAAGGCCATGACAGTGGTACTGTCCATCAGGATCAGGAGGTGGTAGCCGGTGAGCTACCTGGCGAAGTAGAACAGAGCAAGGCGGACTACCCTCAGCTCCAATCTGTTGATGTGCCAGCCCCTTTCCTGTTGGGACCATCTGCCCTGGACTGACCCGAACTTGCAGTAGGCTCCCTAGCCCCAGTTGTTTGCATCTGTTGTCAATATTGTCCGCTCAGGGTCTCTCAGAGGTAGGCCTTTGTCCAGACGCAGCGGATCAGAACACCAGCTCAATTGCTGCTTCAAAATGGATGGAATCTTGATGAAGAGGCGTGTGCTGTTTGCTATCTCCTCCTGTTAAGGGCGAAGGAGAGCCTGCAGGGGTCTCAGGTGTAACCTGGCCCACACCACTGTCTCTATGCAGAAGTCCATGCTGCCCAGAACTTGGGTTAGGAACATGAGATCCGAGCTCTCTTCCCTCTGAAGGCGATCTAATAGGGACAGGATCTCGTCTTTCCTTTTGTCGGAAAGAAACATCCGGTCTTGAATGGTGTCCAAGCAAACTCCCAGGTGGAGATCTGGGGCCCGTGCTTTTCTCAGGAGGGGAGGGGGGTGGAGGGGCGAAGCCCTCACCATATTCTAGATCTTTCCAGGACATCTTCTGCCTGGAAACTGCTGACGATGAGGTTTTCCGGTACCTGCGGAGCAGGAAGTGAATCCCAATAGTGAGAATCGCAGAGATCCTCGAACAAGAACCCGTGGTTCTCCAGGCATTCTAATTTCAACTGTAGGTCTCGTGACAGGGATCTCAAGAGGTGGTCGTCTAGATACACATTACCCTTGTCATCAGATGAGCCACTAATGCCACCATCACTTTTGTGAAGACTCTCAGGGACGAGGAAAATCCAAAAGGGAGTGCTCGGAACTGAAAGTGCTGGTCGCCGACTACAAATCTCCGATATCTCCTGTGTGATGGGCATATGACGTTATGGAGTCTACCGGCTGGAGGGCCGCTGTGATGGAACTCAACGTTTCCATCCAAAACTTCCAGTACCTGACCCTCTTGTTGACTGGTTTTAGATCTAATATGGCTAGCACATCTCCATTTTTCTTCAGCACCATGATGAAAATAGAGTACACGCCAAAACGCCTCTGAAGGGGTGGCACCGATTCTATTGTCCCTATTTCCAGAAGATGTTGAATTGCCATTGCAGTATTGCCTGCCTTCATCAGGTCCTTCAACAATGGGGACGGAAGAAAACACTCCCTTGGAGGGGATGCAAATTCGATGGTACAGACCTTAAATATTATCTCTAGTATCCATCGATCTGATGATGTGGCTCTCCACTGTTCTGCTAAGAGCTGAAGCCTCCCCTGATGTTGGTGGCTGTAGACAGGGGGAGGCACCCTCCAGTCAGGCTGGGGACTTTGACTGCTTCGAATTTGTGGGCTGGGGCTTCTTGAACAGAGACATCTTCTGCCACCTGGATCTGCCAGGGCGAGAGTCTCCCTTCCAGTTACCTCTGTGGTTGTGACAATAAGCTCTTGGACGAAAGGAGCTCTTATTTGGACCTTCGGAAGGGTTCAGAGGCAAGATTTTTTTTCTTTTCTGGCTTGGTAGTAAGGACATTGTCCATGGCATCTCAAAATAGCTTCTTGCCCTGAAACCGAGCTCCCATCAGCACTGCTTTGGATGGAAGGTCCACCTTCCATGGGCAGAGCCATATCAAGCAGCGAGCTACCACATTGGTTGCCGTAGCTCTGGCATTTAACTGAATCGCTTCCGCCGCATATGCTAAAGCTAGGGCTAGCTACTTAAAACTGTCATTCAGCTCCTTCGTTTCCACCTTGAGGGCTAAATCATTGGCCCATATGAAGGCTACCCTGCTAAAGCTAGAGGGAGAAGCTGTTGCTTTCAGGGCTAGGGCTGAAGCCTTGTAATTTTTCCTAAGTGCTATCTCCACTTTTCTATCGAGTGGATATTTGGGAAATCCCTCCCCTTCAGCTGGGAGGGCTGCTAACTTGGTCAAATCCACCGCCCCTGCATCTACCTTGGGTAGGACCATAAACTCCTCCTTAAAGTTGGGTATTACGTAGAAGCAATCAAACTTGTGGGGCCCCTTAAATTTAGCTGGCTGCTCCCACTCCCCCTTAATTATATGGACATACAACTTGGCTAAGGGTAACTCTGGAGAGGCAGAAGCCCCTCTAGGGAAGGCCCGCTTGCTCTCTATAGGGGCATCCTGGTTTTCCACCGGGGGGAGGGGAGGGGGCAGGAAGGGAGATGGCTAACTCAGCTGCCAACTTTGGCATGGAGCTTGCTGAACTGCTCCATCTCAAAAAGCCTCTCCCCTGCCAGTTCTTCCCCTCCATCCTCTGCTTCTGACTCTAGGTCAGAGAGTTCCCCATCCTCTTTCTCAGGAGGAACAACTTGAGTTCCCCATCCTCTTTCTCAGGAGGAACAACTGAGGGGGAATTGGAATGTGGCTTGGAAGAACTATCCCTGGGGGCCCAGGGAAAGTTTTTTCTTACTCCTTCTGGCCCTCTTGCACCTCTTGTGGCCAGAGGATCTGGACATCTTACTCCTTTTTCTCCCCTTTTGGTGGGATCTGGAAGAGGAGGAGGGGGAGCAAGAGGCAGACGAGGAAGAGGAGGGAAAGGAGTCCCTAGAAGAGCTGGAGGAATGAGAGAAAGAGCCCCTCTTTGCTCTTTTCCTTTTACTGCCCCTGCTTTTCACAGAAGGGCTTTTGCCTGAGCCCTGGGGTTCACTGCCTCTTCCCCTATCAATCCCCTGCACAGGGGAAGAACCTCCAGAGCCCTCCTCCAAAGGGGAATCCTCCCTGAGGTTCTAGGGGAGCCGGCGGGAGATTTGCCCCCCATGAGGAACTCATATAGGTGAAGGAACGCCATCACCCGCTGTCCCAGCCACAGGAGGACAGTCTCTGGCACTTCCTCTGGCCGTCTGGGTCTAATTCTGGGCCCGGGACTGGCCCCGGACTCACTCACCCCTGCCCGGAAGTCCGCTAGGCCAGGTTGTGATGTCGAAGTGCAGGAAAGTGCCAGTGTCGCCACGCTGGCTCCGCCTACTGCCCTGCTGCTGCTGCTGCTCTTGCTGCGGGGGAGGGGCGAGTCCGCATGCCGGCAGGATGGTTTCCCAGCTCTTGCCGCCATGATTGAGCACAAGAAAGTGAAAGCAGCTGGCTGGCGTACAAGGCCCTGCCAAGGCTCAAACTCTCTGTGCCCACAAGTCAAGGGGCCGCAAAGGAGGAGCAGCTCCAGACGTAGCAGCTACCCCCTATCCAGGGCTCTGACCAATGGGTAGGGGCCAACACGCCCTGCCTACGGCTCTACCCGCCCCACCCCCCGGGCGGGATGGGAGAGAAGAGAGGGCCCAGAGAAATCAAACAAAAAAAAGAATAAAAGGAAACTGCCTATAGCCATGATCTTTCTTCCTACCCTCAGCAAGGCAGGAACAGAACCGGGATTCTGGGGTGGGCTGCACCTCTCCCGGCTGTCAATCAAGTTGATCCTGCCTATGGAAGGAGGGACACATCCCATCAGTGAAGACTATCTGTCCTGTGAGGAAGGGAGAATGTGCTCAGAGTTTTGTTAAGCAAGAACAAGCCTGATGCTTCTCACAAGCAATTCCCAAACACCTTTAAGCGAAGCCCACATTTACCCCATAGTTTGAGAACTTCTAAGCTAGGGGTTTGTACAATGGACATGCTAAGTAAAATGTAATGCTGGTAACTGTGAAAACATCAACTATGAGTTAATCAGATCTTCATGACTTTTACACAGTGAGGGAAGAAGATATGAATATAAGAACATAAGAAGTGCCATACTGGGTCAGACCAACAGTCCATCGAGCCCAGCATCCTGTCTCGGACAGTGGCCAATCACGGGGGCCTGGGAGAAGCACCCAACAGGTCACCATGGTATCCATTCCCTATGGGTCATCCCCAGGCTCCCAACAGTAAAAGGTTTTGTTCCCCAATCCTATCTGGCTAATAGCTGCTAATGGACCTATACTCCAGAAACTTGTCCAAATCTCTTTTAAACTCAGCTATACTGCTGGCCTTGACCACCTCCTCTGCCAGTAAACTCCACAACCTAACTGTACGCTGAGTGAAAAAAAACACTTTCTTTTGTTTGTTTTTACTCTGCCACCTGTGAGTTTCATGAAGTGTGCCCAAGTTTTAGTACTAGTTGAGAGGGTAAATAACTGTTCCCTGTTTACAAGTTCCACACCACTCATGATTTTATAGACCTCTATCATCTCTCCTCTCAGCCGTCTCTTTTCCAAGCTGAAGAGCCCCCACCTATCAAGCCTCTCCTCATACGGGTGCTGTTCCATACCCTGGATCATTTTTGTTGCCCTTCTCTGTACCTTTTCTAGGTCTGCTATGTCTTTTTTGAGAGGGGGCAACCAGAACTGCACACAATATTCAA
>QEPC01000892.1:2370004-2395061 GCA_003113815.1 Sphenodon punctatus
GTACAGTGCCAGATGCCAACGTTAGGTTACAAATTACTACTAGGAGGTTTGCAATTTCACATTTGAGTTCCTTCAGAACTCTGGGGTGACTACCATCTGGCCCTGGTGATTTGTTCGTATTAAGCTGGTCAATTTGCTCTAGAACCTCCTCCAGGGTCACACTGATTTGTGACAGTTCATCCAATTCATCACCTACAAAGTAGGGTTCTGGCGTGGGTATCTCCCCAACATCCTCCGCAGTGAAGACCGAAGCAAAGAACTCATTTAGCTTCTCTGCAATGTCCTTGTCCTCCCTGAGTGCCCTTTTCATATGGGAAGTGCACATTAGAGAATTAAGTCCTTCAGAATACAATGGTTCAAGCTCTTCAATCCTAGTTTTAAACTATTTGCAATCTGCCACCATAAGGGTGGAAACAGTCTCCTTTTCTATTAACTGCCTGAGGAAGTTGGCAGTGTTGAAATTCTGGATGCGCATATTACATCAGGATATTAAGGCGCTGCCTCATCTCTGTCTTATGGAGAAGCTCGAAAATGCCAGTGGGATAGTGTGCCCGTGGCTCAAGTCCCTATTTGTATATCTAGCAAGGGCGGGCCTCTCTGTGCAGATGCTGTGGCAAATGTCTCCGGCACAGCAAAGAAGGCAATTAACAGAGAGGATTTTGGATCTAGGTAGGCAAGAGGATGTGGTGGCCTTGGCAGATTGGAAGGCAGCGCCTTGGTTTAGTCGGATTAAGGAATCCTTTGGATTCGAAGGCTATCTAGATGTATTGAGCTCACGTGAGCTTTGCAGGAACTTGACCAGGCTGCAATTTCAGCTTATTAAGACCGCAGTGATTCAAGCCCGGTATAAGGCACTGCTAAATGACTTTCGTAGTTGTATTTGCCAGGCTGGAGAAAAGGAAACAATAGGACACATCTTATTTAAGTGCCCCCTGTATGAGGTTATAAGGGAAACATGGATTACCCCATTATTCCTCAGGAAGGAGCATCTGGATTTGGTCCATAAAACAAAATATACATTGAAACTCTCCAAGGAGGCCGAGTGTAAGGCTGTTGCCACCTTTGTCCAACTTGCCGATAAGATCAGGGTAAGTGAAACTTAAAAGGACAAGGTCGCATATCTGGGCTGCCTTGGTTAAATGGTCAAAGTTGGATTCTATTGGCCAAAGCAATGAAGTCCCATGTACCCTAATCAGCATTAAGATGGATGCCATTTCGAATTCCCCCATTCTCCTTAGCAGGGGCCAAACTCTGCTGCGGTAACCCCCGTAGAAGAGCACGGCATTTATTTTTATTAATCTGAGTGTGTGGAGTATAATGTAGATATATGAGTATGTCAACTATAGCATAGGCACTAGGATTTTGTATTAGTCCTAAATTTCGATTGTATTGCAATTCGTTTATGTTTATATGTTTATTGTTATGTATTTTTTAAATCCTTTGTGGCAATGGCGAAAGCTAGCCATAAATAAATTCATCATTCATTCTCATTCTCTCAATTTGCAATCTGTGGCAACAAGCCTTTTATATAAAGCAAATCTTTCTGGCAATTCATATGGAAAGTATTTGGTTTAAAAACCTATCTAAAGAGAAAACAGAACTCGGACAGCCTCCTCGTTATGGGCAGGAGTCTTCTCCAACACGATATTCATACCCATCTTCCTGCCAGATCTTTCACTTCAGCACTGAAAAAGGTTTTGCACTGACTTTATTCTGCGCACGTCAGACCCCCATCTCCTCATCTGGATTACTGTGTCCAGTTCTGGGCACTGCATTTTAAGGACACTGACAAAGTGGAACGGGTTTGGAGGAGAGCGACAAAGATGCTCAGGGGTCTGGAAACCAAGTCCTATGAGGAAAGATTGAAGGAGCTAGGTCTGTTTAGCCTGAAGAAGACTAAGGGGAAACATGTTAGCCATCTTCACATATCTGAAGGGCTGTCACATAGAAGATGGAGCAGACTTGTTTTCTGTTGGTCCTGAGAGCAACAGAACCAATGGGTTCAAATTACAAGCAAGCAGATTTTGGCTCAACATTAGGAAGAACTTCCTAATGGTAGAGCTGCTCGACAGTGGACAGGCTGCCTAAGGAGGTGGAGAGCTCTCCTTCGCTGGAGGTTTTCAAACAGAGGCTGGACGGCCACCTGTCAGGGATACTGTACCTGTGGATTTCCTGCACTGAGCAGGGGTTGGACTAGATGACCTCAGAGGTTCCTTCCAACTAAGATTCTATTATTCTAACCAAAGTATTTAACATCTTTGCCAGAGGATCAAGCAAAGGGCAAAATATATTTTCTACATACCTTAGCTCTGTAGGAATGAGAGCCACCTTGAAAGTTAATGACCCCATAAGCATCAGTTGAACTCTGTTCTGTGTGTTGTTCCACTGACCATTCTTCTGCTATCGGATTCAAATTTTCACCCAGTTTCACATCGGAATATTTCATGGCCAGGCTTGCAGTGAAGCAAGCATGTTGCCTGACCAACCGACCACAGCAGCACCTGGACAGAATCATGTGTTAACGCTTTTCTATTTACATTCATAGTATACTATATGAATGGGAGGAAAAATATAGAATCAAAAAGGTAAAACTAGTACTACTTTTCTAAATAGTATTTTGAAACTCAGTAACTTAATTCTAGAAAAACCCTTCAGGCAGCTGTCCACTTCAGGAAACTGACAGGAAGATGCAATCTAAATTAAGTGAGATTTTGGCACAAAGAGCTAGGTCTCACCTTGTAGCTCGAATTTTCCCAAAAAGTTCATATGCTACTTTGCTGTAAGTTAGGAGGTCCATAACATTCATGTAAACCAATGAAAATTTTAAGCTCTCAGGCAGGGACCGTGTCTGTCTTATTTTCTGTAAAGCGCCAGGTACATCGCTGGCGCTATGCTAATGCTAATAATAATAATAATAGTAAAACTCCTATTCAGAACCAAGGAGTCCAGAAAAGAGGTCAAAACAGTATGAAAAGCTGGATTACTTTAAATATTTGTCTCAATTATTTCCCCCTAAAGTATACATCCACAGACAGAATACCTTTTCTATGTAGTAGTAGTTTGAATCAGACAACTGGCCATATCAAAAGAAAACGTTACAGAAATTATTAAAACAATATAACAAAACAACAACAACAAAAAGGCAGAATCTACTCCATTCCAATGAAGTTGATAGTAATCAGTTTGGCCCGATGGGCTCTAATAATTTTAGTCACAGATAAGCAGCAACTGCCCTGATCACATGATCCCTAGCACCAGTCAGTAAGAAACAGAGCAACCAAAGAGAGACTCTCAAGGCCTGATCATTTATCTGTAAAGTTTGGAACAGCTGAATAAGAAGCTGCTTGTACATTGGACAAAGTAATAAATAATGCAGTAAATCCTCAATTTCACCCCACCCAGAGATGCAAAGCCTCATTTTCCAAGTTCAAAACTTCACTTTATACATCCTTCTATTTCTAGTCTTTTCCTGACAAGTCTTTTTTTTTTTCCCCTACAAAAAGGTTTTAATCAATATTGATAATGTTTACAGAAAGTTTTCATTTAAAAAGGAATTATTTGCTTACCTGACAAGTTGCTGACAAACCTGACATCCTGGAAGGCATCTACAATTAGGAATATAAGAAGATATTTTTCAGTACTTTTCCTCTCTTGTTACCCACCTATGAATGAGTGCTTTCATTAACTATACTGTTTCTTGGCATCGTTGTGTCAAACTCACTCCGTAAATTGTTTACTACATATTATTTTCAATTTATATGCTGCCCTTCTCCTAAAAGGACTCCAGGTGGCTTACAGTAAATAAAAATCAGTTTCACAGGTGTTTAGGGACACTATTGTGAAGAAGAAACTATACAAATTGTAATCCATTAATTTTTTTATATTTTATCAACTAACAAACTAGTATTTATCATAAATAAAGCAGCAAACAATCTCTCTAACTGTGGTTATTTTGGCCTCTTTGGAAGCCATATTAGAATGTCACCTGGATAGTTTAATATAAACTAATAAAATTAAATTCCGTATATATTATTTATTTTACACACACACACACACACACACACACACACACACACACACACACACACAAAACCGAGTTTGAAGAGGCTACCACACCTTGGGCAGCCGGGCCATGTGATGTAGCGCATCGTGTGGCCAGCACCCACCAGACGTTCCCCTCGCCCTGGAGGGAGCTGCTGGCTGCTAGCAACATGTCGGCAGAAAAATCCCAAGACGTGTGGTGCAGCACCTTACCTCAATTGGGGTACGGCTGCCCACGGTGGGGCAACAGGCTGCGCTTGCCCCACCGTGCAGAGAGCACCGCCGCAGGGCCTTGAGCAGTGGGCGCTTGTCACCCATCAAGTGCGGCCACCTCACACCTGGTAACAGGATCTCGGTTGGGCCAGGGGAAGGAGGCAGGGCAAGGCTGGGTGCCACTCGCTAGGTGTTACAGCACCACCCCCGCCATGGTGGCAGCTCTCGCAGTGGCAAGTCTACCCAGCTTCCCCGTGACCATATACCTGCGCTGGCCCCACAGCACGGCAGCAGCGATTACCTCCCACACAGCTGTGCAGGGATCAGGTCACTGAAGCTAGTCTGGCTGCAACCACGGTTAAAAGGAAGATCTTCTACAATTCATACCCAACATGCTTTTGCCTCTACGTTTGATTTTTTTGGTGCGTATTTCAGCAAGTGAAGTACAAGTATTCTTAAAGTTAAAAGAATCAAGTTTGCCAATGTTGTAAGGCTGTTTTGTTCCTTGGGAAATGCTTTGGGAATTTTAACAGCTTCCTAGTTACTCTGCTTACATTTGCAAATTTTCCATGTGCTTCATTCAGATCACAGCAGTAAATTCTAAAAACTTCCCTGGGTCCTATAGCTTTGAGGAACGTGATGAGTAATTTACAATGCATTTCACAGACTAAAGCATTTTATGGAAAAAAGGAAGCTGTAGCTTTCTGCATATAACAAGGAGAAAAGGTTTCATAATTCTGAAATTTGCATGAATCTGTGTACCTTTTAACTAGGAGTTGTAAAGTTAAAAATAGACGCTTTTCTAAACGGAAGTTACTTTATCTGTGGGACACCCTGATGAGGGTACACCAAGTTAAGTGCTGTTAAGAATCCTATTCAAGTATACCTTTGCCTTCAGGGAATCATATAAGCTAACCAGATGCTTCATTTGTTACATTTCTTAGTTTAACTGCTCTTCAGTTTTGTATGTATCATTCTGTTGTCATATTACAGGTTTTTTCAAACGAGCCAATAGCCCGAGCGTTTGCTTCCCTGTTTATTAGGCATTCGCCAAATGTTACCCCGCAGTCCCCACTCACTCGCCACTCACAGTGGGGTCAAAGGACATCATGGGCCCACCGTGAGGACCGGTGCGTGCTAATTCGTGCCCATGCATGCCCCTCCTATTAGGTTTCCCTGCAGTCTTCTCACTTCCAGGTCTACCGGCACCATAGAATCACTGGCCAAAAGCCTAGAGCTCTTCAAGCAGCAACCACTTCCTGCTGCACTGTCCACGCTTGCTTTCAATGGCACCTTCAAAGTCCAGTGTGCACCAAATTCAAATATGCATTGTCCAGGTCGCCCATGTTTGGAGCACATTCCCGATGCTTACTCTTCCCAAGCCACTGGCTTCTCCAGAGCGACTTCCAACTTCCACAGTTAACAGTAAGTTTAATGTACGTTTGGGGGTGGGAGGCTGCATTATTGCTATGTAGTTATATGGTGTGTTTTTTTCTTTACTGTATTCACAGGTGGCCAGGAGAGTGTGGGCGAGCAGTGTGATACTTCCCAGGACACAACAGTGGGAGGGAGGAAAGGCACATGACGGGCGGTAGAGGGACATGAAGGTGCTGGAGGTGACTGAGGGTAAATGATGCAATTCTGGTTGCTGAGGGGCTCCACTCCTCCCAGAGAACGACAGGGGTTGGAACAGGGAGGGAGGACAGGGGTCTCTCCACTTCTGCCGTGGGGACTCTGGCTACCAAATGTGGCAGCACCATGGCAGGTGGCAAGCTGGTGGCAGAGGGAAAGGCACCATGGCAGGCAGCAGGCTTGATGGTGAAGGAAGGCAAAGGTGCTGGAGATGACGGAGGGTGAGTGATACATCCCATGCTCCCAAGGGGTTCCATTCCTTCCAGAGAACAACGGCGTGAAGGAGACTCTGCCACTTCCAAAACAAGGGCTCTAGCTGCCTCTCCCCAGCTTTCCTCAGGTGCAGCCACCTCCCCCGACTGAGGGAGGAAGCTGAGGATCAAGCCCAAGCTGCCTCACCTTACCGCATTGGCAGGAGTGAGGGTGCTAGGGAGTCGCACTGGGGACTCCCCAGGAAGTAGGAGGAGCTGGGGCAAAGAGCAAGCGCTGGCTCCCCTCACCTGCAGTAAGCTGAAGATAAAGCCCTGTTTGCCCTGCTGTAGCAGGAGTGGGGGCACTGGGGAGTCCTGCTGGGGACTCCTCTGGAGGGGAGGGGAGTCAAGGCATGGATCAAGCACTGGCACCCCTCACCTGTGGGAAGCTGAGCATCAAACCCAAGCAGAGGATCGAGCTCCGTGTTCATTCCCGCTTTCCTCTGGGCAAATAAATTATTTATGTCAATGGTTTCCTTGCTTATTCTGGGCAAGGGGGTACGCTTGGGGGAGTGCAGAATGGCAGTATGGTATGACACAGGGATAAGATGCTTTGGGGGCTGGGAAGGGGGTGGCAATTGCCCCAAAAACAGGGGTTGGGGACACTGTTCCCCCAGGACACCCCAACTTTCTCCTGTGCAATCTGCTCTGCCGTGCAGCCTTCCCAGTGCAGTTCTCTTCCCCCATGCAGCCTGCCCTGCTTGCTCATATCAGAGAAGCAAATCCTCATAGAAAAGAGGGTAAAATAAAGGACAGTTGGCTTCAGTTGTTGCTAATGAGCATGGTCAAACCAACTGAGCATGCTCAGTACTAGTAAAGTAGGAAAATGTCATGAGAAGCGGTTTCTTACACTATAGCCTCCCCAACACAGTCCCCAATGCAATCTCTCCCTCCTCAGCTCAGGAGAGACAGTTCCCTGGCTCGGCAGTGGCAGTGCAGAGGCACGGTTTGGGAGCAGGCTCACCAGTTCAATGGTGCAGAAGCAACAAGAGGGGGGAATCTGTTTTGGGAATCTAGTGCATTGCTTCTCATACAGAGATGGGACTGGAAGCCCCAGGCCAGGATCGAGCCCCTGATCCTGACACCACTGGCTGTGTTTTTTGTTCTGTTTGTAGAGCGTATGACTGCACCTTGTATACAATGGGCCACTGATCCATGACTTCCATACACTGCCAAAATGTTTTGAAAAGTTGAAAGGGTTGGGCGACTGCCTAGCTAGGATTGGCTGCGGACAGCACATGAACAATTTAACCCAGAAATCCCCAGACGAATGCGGTTTCCCCATGGTTTGCCGCAGCGGAGAATCATGCGAGGGAGGAGCGTGGTGCCTGCCCGTGTATTAGGAATCCCGCACTAAACCCATGCATAGAGGGTGAGTGGAGGCTGCTCACACAAATCTGACTAAATGTACAGGGCTGCCAATTTATCAGCTCTACATGCTTAAAACTGTGAGTGGGATGTGAATGGGGGCTGCACAGACCGAACACGGACTCCAGCGGGCTAACATCTAATTTGAAAATACCCCGTGAAAGACCAAGTTACAAAAGAGAGAATTTGATCAGTTTTTACTATTTTTTGTTTGGCATGCCTAAAGATCAAGTCTCTCCTTTTTCTATGCTTTACTAAGCAAAATAGTCCTTGCCTTTGATTCGGTTTATATGAGCTGTCCCTACCATGCCTCTAACCATTTTCAACGCCTTCCTGATCATTTCACTTGTTTTTATTTAAACTTATACCCCCTCCCCAAAGAGATCTGGACAGTACAAAAATAAAAAGGGACAAAAGGTGAAGTACATGCAATTTTCTGATCTTTCAACTGGGTTTCCCAGGAGCACTGGTTTTTCCCATTCTTGACTACATTCTCATGTAAATTTTGATCCTTTTTATTTCTCTCTCTAACTACAGCCCTTTTCACACGTGGAGTTTCACTACGTGGAGATGGGTGGAGGCGCCCGTGGAAATGCCACGGTGGATGGGTGGGGGTGCATGCGCACTCCCGTGCTACACCCATCTCCACCCATCACCCACGCATGGAACAATGGGCTCCAATGCCGGTTGCTCCGTAGGTGGAGGTGGGTGGGAACGGGTGCACACCCACCTCTACCCACCACAGGCGCGCACCCATCCCACCACCCACCGCGGCCCATTTGAAAAGGGTCTACATCTTACTCTTTTCATTATGTTCTTCCATCTTCTACTGTTCCACACGCCTCTGTTTAATGCCATCTATTCAGCATAAAGAGCAGCACTTTGTCTGCAGGCTCATGCGCTTCATTCGTCTATCAGTCTTTGTATGAAGTACATTTTTATACTGCTATCTCTACAAAAATATGCACCAGGAAGCACTGTAGACAGTTATGCCCACTACAACGATTAGTAGGAAAAGGTGACAAAATACAAGAGGGGGCTGAGTTGCAGAGTCACAGAGCTTTCCGAATAGTTTGAGATGCTATTCCAGACAGTTGTGATACCAAACACTAAGCAATACACTCACAAGGAAGGTTTTCTATTTTTGTAAGTTAAAACAATGTTGTAATGGCAATTATGCTAACTGCCCTTATGTCAGCTTAATTAACTTTTAATAAATCTGAGATGAGAAAATTGCATAAAACTTTTAGATTACCTGTGAGGATCCTTTGAACTTGTTATAATATACACACATTCCCTCTTGGTGAAAGTGTTTTCTATCCAAGATTTCTGGGACTGTAAAATAAGATACACAAACACTCAAGAGATTATTATTTTTTTTTACACAAAAGCACTATTTCCTCTTCATAAACACAAGAAAAAGTAGGCATCAAACATCATTTAAATCTATTTTCATTTCCCATGATTAAAGCATATATCTTTTACAGTAACAGACAGGCCATCATTAGACAAGATATGCAATACCACATATTGATTTGGTGCCAGATATTCATACAGGAAGCCCCTTTTTGAAAAATCAGTCCCTATCAATGCATCACAAGTTGGATACTGAAAAATGAAATAGCCAAAAATCACTACATGCGTTTGGAAATATGGGCCTAAATTCTTTGATTAAATGTATTTTCAAACCACAGATTAGCATTCAATTACTTGTTGCACAGAAACATGATGCAACAACAGACATGTTAGTCAAAATGTTTGACAGATTTTAACTTGTTAAAAAAATTAACGGTACTGTTGCTACAAAGACTTTGAAAACTGACTTAATAAGGAAAGCATTGAGTGGCACTAATACTGTAAACTGCACTACATTTGAATAGTTATATAAAAAGGATCGGTTTTATGTCAGAAAACAGATAAGTGTGATTGCATCATTTCCCATTAAATATTTGGTGAGCACACCAGATTGCAAGGGTATTGGGCACTCAGTATTTTTCAGATTAAACAATACACACAACTCATGTAAATTAGGTTGCAAGAAGAAGCAGTTACCTAGCATACTTTCATGTAATTCACTAGAAAAAGCAACTAAAACTTTAATAAAGCAGCAACTATGATACCCTGAAATTATAAATTATGTGTGCATTATATTACAAAGCAAGTAACAAAATAATTCTAGAATAGCTGGAAATAATTTTAATTCTGAAGTCATTCTAGCAACACTAAATCAGAGCAATTCACACTCAGAAGGCTAGTTTTACACGCTAAACAACACCACAGCCAGCCACCATCTTTCAACCCCTGAAGACCTTGTCCATTCACAGATTTCTTACACTGGTCTCCTCAAACTCCCCATGATATACTTAAAGGCATCCATATATAAATGGCACATGAAGTGGTAATAAAGTGATTAACAGGTGTTATAACAGACTACTCAAATATGTAGCATGATTACAGGTTGTTATAATTACATCAGGAAGAAGTGCGACATGTTTATGCCATATAAGCAACCAGGGCTGAACCTAGAGTGTTTACTGCCCTCAGGAGAAAAGTTGTGCCGCCTTCCTGCCACACCTTGCCACAAGGCTGCATTTACATGAACCTTTTCTCCCAACTCTTCAATTTCTTTTTCGGGATTATAAACTGCGCATTTTAACTGTTCCCATGTTTCCCTCCCACACTTTAGAAGTTGCCTCCCATAATTGCCATGGCCGCTACTAGGTATCCCACGTTTTTAAAAGTTTGGCATTACTTTTAGGGACCATAGAGCAAACAGGAAAAACAAAAATGCAAAAGAGAAGAAAAAAAACATGTGAAATACATGACTGATGTAGGTGGACTGAGAGGAGGAATAATCCCTTCGCATATTATAAAAATATATATGAGGGGAGGCATGATTGTTAAACCTTGCTTCCAGAGTTAAATATTTCTGACTGAACGTGCATTATATCTGCTGCATCCTGTGACCTAACCTTTACACACACGCACGCACGCACGCACGCAGGGGGAAAGGAATTTTCAAGGACTGAGCAGCTTGTGTGAATGCAGTCTCAATGAGGCTTGCACTGGGAGGAGGGTAATGTGGATGCTACTATTTCCTGTTGACCAGCTAGTTAGCAGTAATAAGAATACCACTCTACACCTGCCCTGTGAGCCTCAAGCAAGGACTTGCAAAGTGGGCAGGGCAATAAGCTGCTTGGCAGGGAGCAGGAGCACTGTGCCACACCCGCATTGCAAGTCCTGTGCTTGGGTTTGCAGGTATGGGATACGTCTGCTCCACAGTGAACAGCGGAAGTACGAACAAGGTTTCGAACAAGTTTACATTAGTAGAGATATTCCTATGACTAGTGGTCCATGCTAAAGTCCGGCCCCTGGCACCTGACTTAGATGTCAGGTCAGACAGAATTTTGACCCAGCCCATTTGGGTTTACCTTCCTTCACCCTTCGTACAACCATCCCCTGTGAAGTGCCAAGATTGGCACGACATTCTAAAAGCAGCAGAACCACTAGGGCAACGTTTCCCCAGGACTCCCCACCCTTTTTTTGATGTGGCCCCCATCGAGTGTTGCGACATCCCAGCAATCTTCAAGGGTCAGGGCCACCCCCAGATAGACCACCCTCAGAAGTCAGGGCCAGACTTGACACACCTGGAAAAGCCCAGATCACGTCTGAATTGCCTGCAAGTGCTGCAAGCAGATGGCTGGCCACAATCTCTTTAATTCCAGAGAAAAAGTGAAAGTGACTTTTCCACAAAAATATAAATACATCTTTTTTTTGCATGGAAGACACTTAAATTGCATGAATTCTTTCATCATACAGTAATTAATTTATTACTAAGATATTTTAGTTAAAATCTAGAAGGCATAACCTAGGTTCATGAATTAAAGGTGACCTCAAAGAGGTGGGCCTCAAATATGGACAGCGCCAGACGCACCACTCAGGAAGATTGTTCCTGGCATACACGGGGAGTTGGCGATGGAGAAGAGTGCAGGTAAAAGCATCTTGTCCAATGAACAGAGGTCACGAGAAGGGGTGCAGGGGGAGATAACGGAGGAGAGGTAGTAAGGAGCTGCAGAGTGAAGACATTCACAGGTGAGTAGAAGGCTGAACTGTATGCAAAAGCAGCTGGAGAGCCAGTATAGTGACTTGAAGAGGGGAAGTTTTGGTTATAGTGGTGTGTAAGGCAGGCAAGCCTCGCAGCTGAATTTTCATTAGTCTGTAGTGGAGATAGATGGTTCAGTGGGAGGCCTGCAAGAAGCCAGTTACAATAGTCTAAGCAGGAGGTGATGAGAGAATAATGGATAAGTGTTTTGATAGTGTGTTCAGTAAGAAAGGGACAGATTTTGGAAATGTTATAAAGAAATAAACAAGTTTTGGCAGTGTTTTGGATGAGAGGTCAGAGAAGGAGAGAGAGGAATCAAAGAGGACCCCAAGGTTGTAGGCGGATGGGAAAGGAAGGATGGGAGTGTTCTCCAGAGATAGAGACTGAGGCGAGGGGAGAAGTGGGTTTAGGAGGAAAGATAAGAACTTCTGTCTTGGCCATATTAAGTTTATTAAGGTGACAGTGAGACATCCAGGCAGCAATGTCAGACAGGCAAGCTGAGTCAAGCAGTTTGGATGCAAAGGGAAGGAAGGAGCTGGGACGATAGCTAGTATGGCAAGCAGAGTCCAGAGAAGTCTTTTTTGAGTAATTAGTGTAACTACACTATGTTTGAATTTGGCGGGAACAGTTGCGGTGGAAAGTGACAGACTGAGGATGCAACAGACAAAGGGGGTGACTGAAAAGGAGATGGAACCAAGAAGGTGGGTGGGGGATTGGGTCAGAGGAACAAGTAGTAAGTTTGGAGAAGGAGAGGTGGTGTGGAATTTCCTCTTCTGTTATTGCAGAGGAAGAAGAGAGGATGGCAGGGGGTAACGAGAGAGGAGGGGAAAGAAGGGAGGGAAGTGGGGGGGCTTAACAGAGAGCTCAAGGCAGATCTTGTGAATTTTGTCATGGAAGAAATTAGCTAGAATTTGGGCAGAGAGCGAAGAGGCGGTTTGAGGAAGGAGGCAAGTGTGGCAAAGAGATGGGGGTTGGAGGCACACGAGTGAGTCAAGTGGACGTAGTAAGCCTGCTTAGAAAGGGCAATAGTCACGCTGAGGGAGCTGAGTATGAATCTGAAGTGCAGGAGCTCTGCATGGGAGAGGGGCTTTTAGCCAGAGATGCTCAGAAGAGCGGGTACAAGAGCAGTAGGACGCTAACTAGAGGGATGAGCCAAGGTTGGGGGTCGGCACACCTGATTGGACAGGGGAGGTGTGGGGCAAGAGTACCCGAAGAAGAAGAGAGTGAAGTGTTGTAACAGGAAAGTGCCTCAACAACTGACTCCAAGAGGTTGTGGGAGACAGGAGAGATGAGTCAGTAAGTGGAGATGATTTCTAGAGGTGGTGGTGTTGGTGGCTGGACGAGGCTGTGAAGGAGAGTGGCTAAGTCAGCAGATGATGGTCAGAGAGGGAAAGAATAGAGGTAGAAAGGGCCGAGAGCGCAGTTGGATGAAAAGACCAGATCGAGGTAGTGGCCATGATGATGAGTAGGGTAGGTATAGTTGGAGGCCAAATGAGGTTAGGGAAAGAGGTTTGGAGGCATGGAAGTCAGAGGAGTCACCAACATAGAAGTTAAAGTCCCCCAAAATAAGGTAAAGGGAAGAAGGGGCAAGAAAGAAGGAAAAACCTTTAATTGTTTATATGATCCAACCCAGAATAAAACGTTTCCCTTGCCACCACTGAATAAGCAGTCTAAAACTCTGAGCACCTAAAGAGGAAAAATGCTGAGATGCTAAGTATCTATTATAAATATAGTTTAAAATAAGCGGTGTTTCACCTTTCACTTCAAGTGGTAGTATGATTTCCTGTAGGGTATCTCATAATTTTCATAAGCTAAGGGAAGCTCTAAAAAGTGGACCAAGTAAACAATGTGTTCAAGACAAATGCTGTACTTATCTGATGATATAGTTAACCTCACACCTATTATATTGTTCATCATGGGACAGTTTCAATTTATGCAATCTAATAATAAACAATATAGTATTCCTTCCTTCAAAAGTATTATCACTATTTCAGAATTGTTAAGCCTGTGGCTCAAGACAATATTATGGCCAAAATAGCATACTAAACATCCATTGTTCCTTCTCGCCTTATAGAAAAAGAGGTAAAACAACACAGAGTCAAGCTTGGTGTATCTGGAATCTGATTAAAACAAATATAAAAACTTATTAAGAATATTTAATCATCTCTCTTTGGGGATACTTTTGGTTTTTTTTAAAGTCATTTTCCAACAGTTCCATTTCAGGTAGGACCTACTTCCAGAAGAATTTATTTATTTATTTATTTATTTGTATTTATTTTTTAGTTTGATGTTTGTATTTTTATTTTGTTTTGCATTTTTTTTAAATTTCATTTTGCATAAAAGGGGACAAGATACATAAGCTGTATCACTGGAGGAAGACTAAACAGTATGTTTGTTAAAGGTGCAATCAGACCAAATGCTCTCTTTTGTTTAGCAGCGGGCTCTGCTACTCAAGACAAAACCTGAACTAGGAC
Organism: Sphenodon punctatus; assembly: GCA_003113815.1. Taxonomy (NCBI): domain Eukaryota; kingdom Metazoa; phylum Chordata; class Lepidosauria; order Sphenodontia; family Sphenodontidae; genus Sphenodon; species Sphenodon punctatus. The sequence goes on from QEPC01000892.1 coordinate 2,384,086, forward strand.
ATCAAAGACCGCAGTTATCCTTAAAAATCAGAGGGAATATAATAAATGTGCCACTTTTACTCAAATTTATTTTGATTAAAATATGCAATTTAGTAAAAACAAAAAATCAGGGGGGGAATCTAGAAAACAGCAATTAGAAACTCACAAACTAAGGAACTCTCCCTCCATGCCTGGAGAGTTGCATTGACAATATTTCTGGAATATTTCAGCAGTCCTGATCCTTCATGTACTCCCAGCATGTATTGATCTACAGCTGAATAGAGTTTTTGTTCTTATGAAACTTTCCCAGGCATAAACACTTCAGCTGTGCAAAAAGGATCAGCATACCACAGAGAACGTCATAACTTCACAAAGAGACAAAACAAAACCACACTACAAGAAACTACATTTTACAACTAATTGGTAAAACAATCTTGTTGCTGAAATTTTACTAACTTCTTACCTGTAGAGGATCAGGCAACATACTAATGCTGGCCATATAGAAGAAATTTCACAATCACCAATGGAAAAAAATAAAAAACACAATTGGCCTTCATCATCCCCAACACAGAAAATAAAACTAATGTAAAAGCAACAAGCAAAAATTGAGATACCATACCCAAAATACAAATATATGTACACCTCAACACTTACTAAGTTAGTTTAATTAGTTAAATTTCCAAAAAATTAAAGCTTTCTGAAATAAATACTGCATAAAGAAGGAGCTGAACAAGTTATTGAACAGCACAGGACAAAATTCCAATTTCAATCTCAACTAAAATTTAGTTTTAATTTAGGGATTATATAGCAATATTCCCAAACTTTAGAAAGTGTGCCAAAGTTAAAGAAAATACTCTTACGATTTATCTTCTTTTTAAGATAGATCTAATTAGATCTATCACAACACTTCTTTGTATTTTCTTCTGTTTCAAGCAATAAAATAAATATCTGAAATAGCAGTAATAAATAGTAAGAAGTGTTTTACAATACCTGCTCTAGATACAAGGAACATCTGATTTTATCTTTACAGAAATCCATGGTGGGCATCTACTAGCAGTTTTCTTTGAGGGCCAATCTTATAATACACCGTTTACTTTAATTTACGGTTTTGAATATAGCAGGTTACAGCAAGACAGAGCCGCCAAAGTGCAGGATGAGATCAGGTCTTCACAAAACCATAACATTACAGGGATCACCCTATTCTGGCTTCATGCCAAATTGTAACTTTCAAATCTCAGTCCATGTATGAATGTTGCCAAAAAATTACAATAAATTATTTTATAATGGGAAAGGAGTTTTTGCCCCTTTCTCACTTCATTTAAAGAGAAATGCCACCATTTTCAGGTCAAACTTTCCTAAATTAAACCACTATTAATTAGGCAGAGTCGAGCATGGAAAAATTCACCACGTTGGAATGACTAAAAACAGTGAGTTACAATGAAAAATATTTCCACACTATAGCAGTAGCTACACAGTCACTATTTCTCTTCACTGCAAGTAAATCCTCTGCAGAAAAGCAATCTGTATTTGCACTCGTTTTAGAAAAATCCGTAGTCAAAGATTTTTAAGCTTAAACCTCCATAATAAAAACAGTGCACAAGCTACTACTTCACACACACACACACACACACACGAAAGAGGCTGTCTAACCTAAGAAAGAAGATTCATTAGCTAAACACATGATAATCATGAGACTAACCCAGGATCCCTGCCTAGGTGACTGTTAAAACCTCACAGTACACCAAGCTCCTGTTAGGAACAATAGCCAGAAGGCAGAAATTCTACACACAAATTGATCTTCCGATTGCGATTTACAACCAATTAATCTCATTTTTAAAATGAATACAGTACATTAAGGGTAAAGCCACACAAGACAGGGCCAGCCCCCCCTGCACATCTCAGGGGAGGGCAAATGCAGCCGCCACACTTTGGACCAGTGGGGGAGAGCAGTACAAATGAATAACCCCCACCCCTGCAGGGAATCCAGGCAGGGTGGGGGCTGCTGTCACAAGTCCCTCCATGCCACAGGTCTGCTGCCAAGAAGCTGTCCACAGAGGGCAGGATTCCTGTACTCCTGTTGTGCAGCAGGATTGGGCCTCTGGGAGGAGCTATTGTGAAACTGCTGATAGGAGGGGGCAGAGGAGCCCCTCCCCATCAGCTGTTTGGCAGCCAGGGTGAGTGCACTCCTCAGTCCTGATTCTCTGACCTCACCTGACGGCAGGGCTACATGGGCTGACCAGATGGGAGGTGGCCCCATATAAGGTGAGACAACAGTAGCCCATGACGCGTCACTAGCCTTCTCCAGCTGACACATCGCATATTAGTCAGGCACCTGCCTCAAGACTAAGGTGGGTGAATATCTGGAGGCCGCAAGGCAGATGATCAGCTGCATCGTGGGCTAATGTGGGATAACATCTTGTGTGGTCTTACCCTAACTTCATCATTAAAGTCTCTTTTTCTGCTGCACACAAACAAATATGAATTTTGTGCATTCCTTGTTAAAAGCTGTAGACAAGAAAATATTTGGGGAAGGTTAACGTGATCAGAGGTTTCCGCCAGTGAAATTTCTGAATAACTCTATGCATTCATACATCTTTACCCTTCCCGGGCAGATCTACCCAACATGAGACATTCCAACAACAGACACTTCGATGTACTTGTGCCTTAAATTTCTTTACTTCAGAATCGTTCACACATCAGTGCACTAAAACATTATTCCGGAGCAGAAGGCAATTATACACACCTTCAAAATTAGCAGTACATACTCCCCTTCACCTTTTATACTGAAGTAACTGTAATATGAACAAGGCATCCAAGGGTACATCTCATCAACACACTACTGTTATGGTATGACCAGTTACGGGTAGATACATTGGTTTGAAACTGAAGCAAGAATATCACCAAAGTACATAAGTAGTAAGAACATAAGAAGTGCCATACTGGGTCAGACCAATGGTCCATCGAGCTCAGCATCGTGTCTCAGACAGTGGCCAATCACGGGGGCCTGGGAGGAGTAGAGTAGTCGCATAGTTTAAAATCAATCACCAAATGTGTGTATGTATATATCTTCTGTTTTTCAATGTTCTTCAGAACAATGTCCAAGGAAACATTTCAAATGAACACTAACTGAGCAAGAGAACTGCATCCTCTTGTTCAAACAGGAGTGGCTTTTGCTGGGGAAAAGGGAGCACCTAAACTCTTCAAGAGTGCCCATGTGTCCTCTTAGTGAGCTTACAGAAGTCTGTGAAGCTTTGGGGCGAGGAGATGGATTTCTCCATATTTATCATTTCATATGAAGATGCCCTTAGAAACAGGACACAGAAGAACTCTGCTGACAAAAATAGTAGAATTTGTCCTTAAATCAAAGGCATATAATGTGCATGACCCAACATAATAGCTACCATTTTCAAAGCAATCTCATATTTATTTTATTTATTTATATTTATAAAAACAGTTGCTACCCCGCCCCTCCTGCTCCAAACAGCCCAGGGAGGCTTACAATGTTAAAACACAGAAAAACACAGAAAATCACTAAAAATAATAAAATAAAAAGAGAAGGCATAGAGCCAACCCCCACACCTCACGCCACCCTACACCCCATTTCTCTTGCCAAAAACCAGGCAGAACAGTCAGGTTTTACACATACAACGGGAGAGGAGATCCAGTGCCACCCAGGCCTCCACCAGGAGGGGTTTCCACAGCCTAGGTGCGGCCACCGAGAATGCTCTCCATAGTGGCCGCCCACGCCACACGGGGAACCTTGAGAAGGGCGCTCCCGGCAGACTGCAGAGGCCACTCCAGAGCACGGAGAGCAAGGCGGTCCCACAGGTAAGTCGGACCAAGGCCGTATAGGGCTTTATTAGGTCAAAACCAGTATCTTGAATCGGGCCTGGAAGACTATGGGTAGCCATACCGGCGTAATGTGATCACGGCAACCCATCCCTGTAAGGAGACAGGCCACTGCATTCTGCACTAGCTACAGTCTCCAGACCATCACCATGGGTAGCCCCACATAGAGTGCATCGCAATAGTCCAATGTTGAGGTAATGAAAGCATGGATGATGGTGGCCAGGTCACTATCTGAAACATACAGCCAAAGCTGTCGCACCAGATGTAATTGGCGGAACACATTCCTTGCCACAGCCCCCACCCCTCGGCACAGCCTCCACCTGGGAATCCAGGTGGAGCTGCAGATCGAGGAGCATGCCCAAACTATGGACCTGGGATACCAGTGGAGGATGGATCCCATCAATGATGGGAGCCGCCACATCCACTGCCCTCCCCACCACCATCACCTCAAGTCTTGTCAGGATTCAACTTCAGTTGGCTTGCCCTCATCCNATTCTGCACTAGCTACAGTCTCCAGACCATCACCATGGGAGCCGCCACATCCACTGCCCTCCCCACCACCATCACCTCAAGTCTTGTCAGGATTCAACTTCAGTTGGCTTGCCCTCATCCAAACCGCAACAGCCACCAGACATCAGGAAACACCCAAGACTGCTGGGTCTGGGTCGGAAGAAAACAAGAAGTTTTCAGTACATTCAACATCAGCATATTGATGACACTGCACCCCGTATGGTCTCACGACCTCGCTGAGTGGTTGCATATACACGCTGAACAAAAGCGGGAACAGAATAGAATCTTGCGAGAGATACATGTGAGGTTCTGTGGAGATGAAGAACAATTCCCGAGCACCACACGCAGAGTCCTGCCAGCTAGGAAAGAGAGGAACCAGTCATGGGCGATCGCGCCCACTCCAGTTCGATCCCACAAGCAAGTCACCAACATCTCATGGTCAATGGTATCAAAAGCAGCCAACAGATCTAAAAAAATTAGCAGGGTCAATCGACCCTGATCTAACTCACAGCAAAGGACATCCACCAAGGTTACAAGTACAGTCTCCGTGCCGTAGCCCAGATGAAAACCAAACAGAGGGATCCAGATAACCAGTGCGATCTAAGTGCACCTGCAGCTGCTGGGCCACAACCCACTCAATAATCTTCCCTAAAAAGGGAATGTTAGAGACCGGCCGATAACTGGCAAGGGAATCAATGTCAAGTGATGGTTTTTTGAGCAGAGGCCACACCACCGCCTCTTTGAGGCAGCCCAGCACTCTGCCCTCCCGAAGGGAGGCATTAATCATTCTACCAGCAGCGGCTCCACCATCTCCCTGCTGGCCTTAACCAGCCAGGATGGGCATGGGTAAAGTTCACAAAAGGTGGCCCTAACAGCTCCAAGGACTTCTCCCGCCCCAGTGGACGACACCGACTGAAGCTCATACCATGAACCAGACAAGGCGTGGCTTCCGCAACTTCTGGTTCATCCACTGCAATAACTACGGCGTTGAAGTTGTGGTGAATGCCAGCGATTTTCTCTGCAAAATAATCACCAAACATGTCACTGCGGGCATTAAATAACTGATTCCAGGTGAAGGGAGGGAGGACCGACCAACCCCCTCACAACCCGGAAAAGCTCCACTGGATGAAATTTTGCAGAGGTTATACGGGCAATAAAAAACTCCTTTTTTGCTGCCCTTACAGCTACAGCATAGGCAAGTAAACTGACTCTATGTTGCAATCTGCCAGCTTCAGCACGCGAACCGTACTACCGTCACTACCGTACTACCTCCCCTCCCACTTCAGCAGCCTCAGGCCCTCCGTAAACCACGGAGGCCTGAGGAGTCATCGCCAAGGAAGCAGACACCTCAGAGCTGTCCGGTCGATGGCCTCCACCAGCAAGGTATTCCATAAAGCCACAAGGTCATCGAGCGGGCGGTTGTCAAGATCAGAGGGTAACACACACACACCGAAGAGCTTTCCAGAACCTCTCAGGTTCTATTAGTCTCTGGGGGCGAACCATCCAAATTGGTTCTCCACCACCCCTGCCCCAGGGACAGACACGCGCCAGGAGACATGCTCGCAGGAGATAATTATCCGTCCATGACAAGGGTTCTACTAACACCTCCCCCATCAATGAATCCCCCACCTCAAGATCGGTGCGCCTAAAAACAAAAGAAAAGGAGGTTTGATATTGTATAGCTGCTAAAGTTGTTTAAAAGTATTGGCTCCAAATGCACACCAGACGTCTAATTCACTTTCTTTCACTGCAATTTAAAAGTTACTTCTATAATTACAGTTTTAGTCAGACCAGGCTATTTTAAATTTCTCCTTCAAACTTACTATTCAAAGAAACACCAAAAATAAGTGAATATTGCCAAGAGGAAAAGCTTCCATGGGAATTGTATCAAATAAAGTTTTAAGGATATCTAGGAGAGCCTTTGTTAATAAGGCACATAAATGTAATATTAAACTAGTTTATGAGCCTCATGATATTCAAATACACTTTTTCTACCCACCCTATCATACTCTACCTTAAGCTGTGGCTCAGGATTGTCTCAAGTAATCTAAACTCACGGGAGAACTATTAGTTAATATTTATAACAATTGCTTACTCACCTCAAAGTGGTCACTTCACAGTACTAAGACTAACCAATTGTACAACACATCCATACTTAAGTCAGGCAATCCTAATGAGACAGAATTAAGGCTGTGCTGTATGGTAGCTGTGCTAGCGGAGAGGAGTGTTTTTCTGGTCAGGAAATAGAAGGATCTACTGTTGGCAAACTTTTTGTTTCCTTATTCTTTAGGGTTTTGAGTTTTAGGTTTTGTGCACAGATCAACCTTTATGACAGTAGGCAGTATTTTTCTGTCTTAATTTCCCAGATCTTTTTCAAAGCAGAGCTTCAACAAAGGAATGATTTCTTTCACAAAGAAAAGTATCTTGGGCTGGTTCAGAAGCAAAAAAGATCCTGTTCTTCATAAAGAAGCTGTTGTGATATTGAAGATCCTGCTCTCTGTTAAACTACCCAGCTGTCTAAGGGCACCACTCTTCAGCTCAATAATAGAACTGGTTGAAATGTTTCAGAAAAAAAAAAAAACAGTGTCCAAAATGGCCTTTTCTTCTCTGAGAGTAACATTAGTTTTGTAAAAAGCTTTAAATTTTCTTAAAAGAAATATTTCCGCCATCTCTATTATTCAGCCGACTGAGGAGATAAGTGTAAGAAGTACAGAAAACTTTGTTGAAGATCATGTTTTTTATTAAACTAACCAGCCAGTTCAGCAATTTTCACTACATAATAGTTTTCAGTCATAGACAAAGTACCCATTATTTTAAAAGACAGACAGTCTCTTATATGACACAAATGCCACTTAATTAGCCAAACATATTCCCCATTATTCATGCTAGTCAGCTTTGTAAGTGCAAAGGACATTACTAGAGATATATGTCAAAAAACAATTTTATATCAGTTTTCTGACCCACTTAAAAAGGCTTCTATATACTGCACTTTAAAAAAAAAAAAAAAAGAGAAGCTGCTGTAGGAAGTTCTCCATTCACTAAATGCACTACATAAATTCACTTCTGATTAATAATTTTGTTCTTCCTTTTTCTTAATTAAAAGTTACTTGAAAGCCCAAATTGTTATCATGCACTAAACAAAAACAAAACAACACACCTTTCGATGATTTAAGTCTAACTCAAAAGGGGAGCAGAAATACTACAAAACAGAATGTGAACTTTTGGGGGTGCAATTTTAGGCTGTTTTCACATAGACACCTCCCCCTCGCACACGTGTGCGGGTGGGGTGGGGGAAGGGCCACCCATGCAAATGCTGCAGTGGGTGTGGGGGGGATCAGTGGGCGCCTGTGGGAACACCACAGGCGGTGGGTGGGGGTGCATGCGCACTTCCACGCTCCACCCACCTATACCCATCACCTATGCACGGAGCAATGGGCACCAATGTCCAATGCTCCGTGCGTGGAAGTCTATGGGAACACACCCCCAACCTATCCCCCCCACGCACCTGAGCCCGTTAGAAAAGGGACTTAGATTAAAACTGGAAAGTGATTTTAAATAAAATAAATTCAGTACATTCAAAATTTCCTCAGGTCATGTAGTTCAGGATAGATATGGGATGCCTTTCACATTAATACACACACACGCACGCACACCACACACGCATTATATATATACATATACATATACACACACACACACAGGCATAGTGTGTCTATATAAAGAAAAAGCATAAAAACAGTATGAATTCCCATTTCAATGCAAAAACACAACACATAAGAACATAGGTAGTGCCATTTTGAGTCAAGACCAATGGTCCATCAAGCCCAGCAGCCTGTCCTCCAACAGCGGCTAATATAGACCGCATGGCAGAAGAACCAACAGTCACAATGGGCAATCCATTCCCCGTTGTTCACTCCCAGGTCCCGACAGTAAGAAGTTAATCCCGTAAACTACTTGGTTAATAGCCATTAACGGACCTACTCTCCAAGAACTTATCCAGTCCTTTTTTAAACCCAGCTCTACTACTGAACCGAACATCACCTTCTGGCAACAAATTCCGTAAGTTAATTATGCGTTGAGTGAAAAAGTACTTCCTTTTATTTGTTTTAAATCTGCCAGCAGCTCGTTTCATGGAGTGTCCCCTAGTTCTAGTACTTTTTGAAAGGGTAAATAACCGTTCCATATCTACTTGTTTCATACCACTCAAGATTTTATAAACCTCTATCATGTCCCCGCTCAGTCTTCTCTTCTCTAAGCTGAAGAGACCCAGCTTGTCAAGCCTCTCTTTGTAAGGAAGCTGGTCCATACCCTTTACCATTCTCATTGCCCTTCTCTGTACATTTTCTAGTTCAGCTATCTTTTTTGAGATGGGGTGACAAGAACTGCACACAACATTCCAGGTGCGGTTGCACCATTGATTTGTATAGAGGCATGATGACATCCTCAGTTTAATTTTCTATCCCTTTGCGAATAACTCCTAACATTCCATTTGCTTTCTTGACTGCTGTTGCACACTGGGCTGAGGATTTCAGTGTATTGTCCACAATCACTCCCAGATCCTTTTCCTGAGTAGTAAACTCCTAGCTTAGTACCCAGAATTGTGTACTCATATGTTGGATTATCTTTGCACTTGTCCACATTAAATCTCATCTGCCATTTAGATGCCCAGGCACCCAGTTTCGTAAGATCCTGTTGCAGTTCCTCACAGTTTTCTCGTGTTTTCACAACCTTGAATAACTCGGTGTCATCTGCAAATTTGATCACCTCACTCTTAATGCCCTTTTCCAGATCACTAATGAATATATTAAACAGCACCGGTCCTAATACAGATCCCTGGGGCACACCACTTTTTACATCTCTCCATTATGAAAACAGACCATTCAGCACAGCCTTAAGGCATCAAAATGGCTCTCCCAGAATTAAAAGAGGCTTCAAATATGAATGTTAAAAATATCTTTTCAAAGCATTAAACAAGCACAGAGTACAAATCTTGAAAGATTTTTAAAGGTAACTTGGATTTAAAAAGATGCAGGTTAACAGAGAAACATTTTTGAGGTCATACTCAAAAAAGATGTCTTATGATTTCAAAAGGGGGTGTTGGATATAGGGCATTTTCACACAAGACACTGTCCACCCACCCAACTTGCTATACATGTTGCAGGGCTGCAGGATTGACCTATGGGTGCCTTATAACATGTGTAGTGGGGGGTGAGGGTGGGTGGAGAGTGTCTTGTATGAAAATGCCCATAGATGTCTAAAAAGTGGCCAGTTTTTGAACAATTTAAAGATTAGATGCCCAAAAGAGAAGTAATATTAAATTTATTGAGTGAAGAGTCCTTAAAGACTTTTTCAAGCAGGACAGTAGCAACAAAGTAACATTCAACAAAGATCAGGAAGACATCCTGTCTAAATGCTGCTTTTTGGCACCCTACATTGCACACCTGGTGTGGGGAACCTCTGGGCAGTGGGACAAATCTGGTCCAAAGCTGTTTTTTATTTGGCCCTGGTTCTTTTGCAGTTCCTGGATATAATCGATGAACCCAGTCCCACCCCTCAAGCACCGTACAAGTGAACTCAGGAGAAGGAGTGGAGATGAGGTTTGCATTCCAGGACAGAGGATGAATCCATGGCATAGACCATGAACTGGATTGTTCCCCTGCTTTCCCCATCTCGAGCACACACCCCTTAAGCACCCGCATCCCCAGCTACTATCCAGCTTGTGGAATTTGACCAGCTTCTCTCTGGTGCATGGGAGAAAGTTCCTCACTGCTGCTATACACCTTGCAGCTCATCACATGAAGAGCCTCATTAGCGGTGATCCTAGATTACTACTGGAAATAAACTGTAGGGTTCAATTCTGCTCATGTTATTAACTTCAACTACAATGATCTCAGAGTGCTCCATTTACCATTTCTTTTTTTTTCACATCAGAGGAAAGGGCTTTCTTCACCTGCACAGACGACAAGTATACTTACGCATCTTTGCAAGATCTGCAAGATAAAGCTTGCTACCAAGGACAAGCTACGCACTTACATTGGCAGTCCCACAAGAAATTGATAACTTTAACAAACAAATAACTTTCCTGCCTAAAAACTGATCTACATACAGTATTTACAGCAGTGTAACTGTATTGATTATCCAGGCACCCTGTGCCTGGATAGTTAAGGCATCTCGCATGCTCCATTATAAAGCCCGAACATTTTATTCCTTATAAAATGGAGAAATTTTGCATGGAGAGTTGCTTGGGTAACAGGTTTAATCTGTTCAAATTTCAGACAAATTTTACTTAAAATGGCTGAGATCCAACAGCTGAAAGGGAGGACGAGATGGTTTTTTGCAACCATCTCGATTTGATCAGCCTGGCAGTTTTTTTAGTTATGGACCAGGACTCGAAATAATTTTAGAAACTTCAAGACTCCATTTCCCAGCATGCCACACTAGGAAACATGGCGGCCTTCAGCATGCGCACACATGCAGCAGCCCCAGCCCTTTAAATGGCAACAACAACAACAGGTGAGTGGGTGGGGGGGGTGGGGATGTGTGTGTGTAAGCATATGTCCCCGTCCCCTTCTGTGCGTATGTCCCCTTCTCTCTCTCTTGCTCGCTCCGTGTCCTTTTCTCTTTTTGTGTGTCCCCCC
>QEPC01000892.1:2404141-2416242 GCA_003113815.1 Sphenodon punctatus
GACTGTGGCTCTATAATTCATTCATTCAATTTACTACCCCACTCTCATCATAATGGCTCATGGTGGCTTACAAAAATATAAAACATAGAACATATATTAAATATAAATAAACATAGAAGACAGTTAAAAACCCGTAAACCCACTTACCCTCCAATCCTCTCCCTAACCCTTCCAACCAATCCCACCCAACCCTATCCCAGCCCGCCAAATGCCTGCCCAAATAGGAAGGTCTTACTCCTCTTCTGAAAGATGAGCAGGCTTAGACTTAGATGGAGCTACAAGGGAAGGGAGTTCCATAATTGTGGAGCAGTCACTGAGAACGCCTCCGTGCATGCCCTTGCTGTTTAGACCCCATGGGAAGTTGGTACTCACAGGAGTGCACCCTCAGAGGCTGTGACAGAATGTAAGGGAAGAGGAGTCTTTCAGATAGCTGGGGCGCAAGCCATTTAGGGCTTTATAGGTCAAAACCAGCACCCTGAATTGTGCCTGGAAAGCTACTGGCAGTCAGTGGAGTACCAGTGTAATGTGCTCCCAATGCCCCAACCCCAACAAAAGGCAGGTCACTGCATTCTGCACAGTCATCAAGGGGCAGCCCCACATACAGCGCACTTCAGAAGTCTAGCCTCGAGGTTACAAATGCATGAATGACAGTGGCAAAATCCAAATCTGACGAAGAAGTTTGCAGCCTTTTCACCAAATGAAGTTGGTGAAAAGCGCTCTTGATGCCTGCCACAACCTGGTTATCTAAGCATAACAGTGGATCCAAGAGCACCCTAAGGCTGCAAACCTGAACAATCAAAGGAGGCTGGACCGTATCAATAACAGGGGAACTTATGTCCTCCAGGTCACATGGCCAGCCAACCATCATCACCTCAGTCTTGTCTGGATTCAGCTTCAATTGGCTCACCTGCATCCAAAACCCAATGGCAATCAGACACACGGTAAGTACCAAGACTGCAGGGTCTTGGTCAGATGAAAAAGAAAGAGAGTTGGGCATCATCAGCCTACCGATGGCACTTCACTCCAAATTTCCTAACGATCTCACCCAGGGGCCTCAGATACACATTGGACAGATGTAGGGACAAGATGGAACCCTGCAGGATCCTACACGGGAGCTTCTGGGGGACGATGAACTTTCTCCCATCCAGGAATGAGCAGAAACACTCAAGAGCGGTCCCGCCCACTCCCACCAAGTCCTGCAGCCATGTCAACAAGATCCCATTATCAACTTACCAAAGGCCACTGAAAGAGCTAACAAAATCAACAGGGTATAATTTCCCCTGTCAATTTTCAAGCTGAAATTGTCAACCAAGGACACAAGCGCAGTCTTGGTGCCATGTCCAGGACAAAAATCCAACTGGCACGAGTCCAAGAATCCAATAGCATCGAGATGTGCATGGAACTATGAGGCAACCATCCACTCAATAACCTTCCCTAAAAAGGGAAGGTATAGAGACAGGACAGTAGCTGGTCAGGAAGTCAACATCAAGAGATGATTTCTTGAGCAGGGGTCAGACAACTGCAGTTCTGAGGCCATTACGTTCGCATTTACAACCCCAGCCAGCAATGGCCCCAACGTCTCCCAGCTAGCTTTCACCAGTCAGGAAAGGCATGGATCTAATTCACAAGTGGTCGCCCACACCACTCCAAGCACAGGCTCTGCATCGATAGACAAGACCAACTACAGGTGATCCAAGCAATTAGGTTGTGGAGGAGTTGGTGTGTGTTGGAAAGGAGTAAGCAATGGGATGTAGCTGCTGCAGGAAGTGGTTAGCTGGAGAGCAGGGTTGGGGCTGAATTGGGTGTGAATTAGCAAATCAGATCAGATTGGGTTTGTGCTTGGGAGATCTCTTGATCTCTCTATAGCATCCCCCACCACCACTGCCTCTCTGCCTTGAAGTGACTGCACAGGGCTCAGAAGAGAGTAAGCCCCGGCTTCCTTGGTTGCTAAAGTGAGGCGGAGGGGAGGAAAGTGACAGCACCTGGCTCCCCTGCCTCTCCACTACATCTCCGTGCATTTGTTAGATTCAGCACTCACAGCCTGTGGGCAAATGCAGCACACACAGCTCACAGCATGGTTACTGTGCTGTCTGTTAACATCCAAAAAGGTGAAAGTTTCAGGTGAGGGCAATTTTTAAAAAGATCTGTAATTCATGTTTAATAGGTTAATGACCTTGCTTGAAAACTGCAGAAATGCTGTATAATGCACAACTCCAGTAATCTTCAGGCCAAATGAAAAAATTTATGACCAAAGTTGGTTACAAGCTTAATTATGTGGAGGCTACTCCTTCTACTACAGGAAGTTAGAATTTTTAGATGAGTGCAGCAAAGTTCCTTTAAAGGGAATCCATTCCCAGTTCATAGCCATGCCCTCCATCACCATTAACAGTACTTCCACATGCAGCATAGAACGTTGGAGAAGGTAATAACCTACAAAATCCTCGCTTCCAAACTACCCTCAACATTTGTACGTCCAGATTCTTTTGATGACGAAGAAATGCTCAATCTCGTGCTTCCATGACAGAGTACTCCTAACTCCACAGTGCTCTCAGCCTACCACAGAAAACACCTATACAATGAGAGCTCTGCATAGGCTGAAAAGTCAGGCCCAAGTCCCGTCTGAGCCCAGTCCCAATGCAACCAGACTCTCTGGAACCCAGGTCTAGCGTAACTGGAAATGGCCACACACTCCTGGAGTGCTCCAGCATCAGAACACTCCATGGGGGCAGGGCAGAACCACCTTAACCCCTTCTTTTTCCTGACACACCTACCTTTCTTCCCCCCTCCACGCCCCTCCCCCCATGCAGTGTTGTGATGGGGAGGCACATCAGGAAAAGGAATGGGATAAGAGTGTGCCCTCCCACATTCTTTTCCTGATGCGGCCCTAGTCCCATCGAGCAGCACTGTGACGGCAGGGCACGGCAGCCAGGGCCCATGGAGAGTCCAGTCTGAGCCCAAGGGGCTTGGACCAGAGGACTCCTGAACCAAGCCAGCAGTACCATTCAGGTCCTGGTTTGCAGGGCTCCGCAGGCAACAACATGCTAAGCCATCTGCTAGAATACTTAATTTGCTTTGGAAGGAACTCTACCTTTTCATACTTTTACAAGATGGGAAGAGACAGGAAATGTATTATGCATAATTACCCTTTTCTATCTTACTATAACACCATCCTCCAGAAGTTCCTTCTTTGTTTAGGTTTCTGAAGACTTTTAATTATCACCTCTACCTACCCCTCTCACTGGACAAATCTTGCCAGTCTCCATGGTTCTCACATGCCAGGTGTTAGAAGGGAAAGGAAAACATACTGAGCCACAGAATGATCACTAGGAAGATAAAGGAGGCTTGCTTCCCTGCTTGTAACGGCCCCAAATACTCCTGCTTACATTGATCAGACATCTGAAGAACTATTACCCTTGAAATAATAGGCAGAAGCTGACATACTGTCTACTCCCCTTCACAGAATCACTGCAGTGGCTCAGCAGAGTTTCAGGAAGAAAGCTGTTTCCATATGCTGTCTTCACTCAGTATCTTGGCTAACTGGGCACCGCCACCTATAGGTCTAACAGTCAGAGGAGAACATCTGCTAAATACAGATCTAAGAGGAAACATATTTACAAGCAGTTCTTTGGTAGTGTGCAAGCCCCATGATGATGTAATGGATTTAAAGACGTATCTTACAAAAATGCTACACATATCAAATATTAACATGTATTTCTTCCAAAACCTGCACTTTTCACAAGTACTGGGAAGTTAACAATCAGATTCTTGTGTGTTCATCTGTTACTGACAGAGACTCATGTTCACCGAGTTTTCCCCACTGCCAGCAGTGAACACAGGTTCTGACATTGCCCTTTCCTACCCATACATCATGCCGTATTTTTTTTCCTCCCATCAAGACGGGCCCCCAACCTTATATTTAGATGCTTTCAGACATCAAAAAACATGGAAAGCAGTCAGCAATAGTGCAGTACCTAGGTTACAAGATGGTCTTTGCAACACCCTAACTGCTTATCATGAGATAAACTGGTGATACAGTGATGGATTTTAATGTTTCCCAGTTTGGAGTGGATCCAGGAAGCTCTCTTACCGCTGTACTAACCAGTTTACCAAATGATAAAAGCAATTCATTCTCCCCCATTCCCCACAGCATCTCTACAGGTTATGTAAGCCATGGGGTAAATCACTCACTTCGGGATGTCACCCAAAGGTGTAGCAGTTTAATCAAGCATTCATACTACTCCATTATGTTTACACTGTCATCCTGCGAACTCTGTCCACCAGGGGGCAGAGGAGGGGATCCTTTAGGTAGCAGTATAAATACAGAAGCTCTTAATACCTGTATGCAGTTATGCTTGCAATTTCTGGAATTGCTCATCTTATTCCGATTCCAGCAGTTATTTTTTATTATTTATATAGTGACAGCGATGTTTCTAGTCATTCCTTAAAACTTACTTTCATTGCAGGCTGGAATCCTTGCTCCCCTCCTGTTACCTGATAAAAGGGGAACAGGCTGACCCCAGTCAATTTCACTCCAAACCATTCAATCCAGCCATGGGTGAAACTGACATGGGGAATGGCAACATGGTCAGTTTCTTTCTCTAAGGAAAGGAGGTCTACCTCAGAGCTGACTCCCTGCAACAGGGTTTCCTCACCTTTGCATCAAATATTTTTTGGTACTGTGTTAATAGCTGCATCACAGATCTGTTCAGGAATTTCCTAGACATGATCTGGGCAGCAAATCCATGTTTACTAAGGGTCAAAATGCATAACTGAGCAACCAAAAGTAAGAGAGGGCCCTGTGTTAGGCAACCAGAACAGGTGAGAAGTGTTGTGTGTTAGAGACACCAACTGGACCTTGTCCATGGATATTTTTGCAACTTCTGAAGACAGTCTTAATCATGAGACTGGGACATTTATTCTGGTCCATCTGTTGTATGGTACACATTTTATAGTCTATGGCAAAAGGTTTGTTTTTAATACAAGATGTAAACTGTGCCAATTATTTTTCAAACGTTAGACTCTTGCCTATAGACTTTTTTTTCAATAAAGATGCAGTTTAATTAAGAAGCGTGAGCTAGGTTAACTTCCTTGATTTGTCATAGCAGATTGACTTTAATGATAACTAAACTTTTTTCTTTGCAGAGCAGAGGTATTATATCAACATTAAGATAAGCAAGGAAACAATCAATTTACCCAAAAGCATCTAATATAGAGACAGTATGCACACATTCACAAACTCCCAAGCTAGTCCCTAAACTAGAAGTGAAGATACAGACTATTTCTGTCTAGGTCCAAGAGTGTGAACACTTGTTTTTATCATCATCAACATTTATATTCCAATTCTGCCTAACAGTCAAAATCAGTATGGGGCCTGCATAACACTAGTGACTAGACACTGCACTGTACAAACAATGACAAGTCATGCCCCCCAAAACATGTGATCTAAAGACAGTTACAGTAAATGGATGAGTAGCAAATGAACTAGGATGTGAAAGCATAACAGACTGTGCATAATTCTTGCCAATCAGTAACAGTGATCACAGTTCACCTCCTGCCAAGTCATTATCAGGTTGCAGTTTTTGTATGTATTACTACAGAGGCAAGGTCTGGAGAGAAGTGAATATAGCGATTTTACAGACAGACTCGGAATTCATTTCCCTTTCTGGAGTGACAAAGGACAGCACAAGGAGAGCAAGCACAGGGCAGCAAGAGGGAGGATTCTATGAGGAAGCTTAGACGGAATGATGCAGTCAAAGTAAGCCAAGAGGATGATCTTAGAAATACTTTTGTATGTATTCGAGGGAGGGGCAAGCTTGCAGACAGCAAGGCCATAGAAAAGATTACAGAAGACCAAGGATGTGATGATCAGTTAGGACGCAAGTTGTGGCAGCAGCAAAAAGAAAATACACAGTGTAACATAAAGAACTGTTTCCACAAGACATAACGTGAATACATACTAAGTATACATAATCCCATAATAAATCCTACAACCATTTTTAGGTAATTGAGCAATACTAGCCTATGCTGGGAGTATGAAAAACACAAAAGAAACATGATGGAATAGTAGTGGGGGGAGCCTTTGGCCTTTCATGAATTAGGAACAAGAGAAAGATACCAGATCTAGCCTTTGCCAAAGCAAAGATACTTAATTTCAGTTTCACTCATTTGGACACAGAACAATTTTAAAGAGGGCAGAGAGTTGGATAACAGGGAGCTTTCCCTTCTGCCATGCTGCCTAATGCAATGTGCAACATTTAATCAGGGCTAACATGAAAAACTCAGGATAAATAAAACCGATTGGCCAATACTACAGGACCACTATTATTGCAGTTGTCACCAGCTGTGTATGCAATTCAGTATGAAGGAAAAGATACAGGAATTCAGAGAAAATTGTGTAGTTATGCTTTTCACACAGAAAGTCTTCTGACCAAAATGAGTTCCGATTAAGTGTCCAAGTTACATGTGTTTGTCTCTCCAGAACAGACACACAAAAAATCATTTTGAAACAATATCGCCTGGAAGAATTTCCAGCAATTTAATTCCATCCACAAACCCATCTCTCATCCCAAACTCTGATCCAACCCCAAGAATTTTTACCACCCAATAGCAGTCAACTCCCCTTGAACCCTGGCAATAAAAGCAACCATAATACAGTTCTCTTCCTTCATTCTCAAAATGGGCAGGCAGATGATACACCCTTCACTCAGATCAGTTGAAAAGTTCACACAATCCCCTCCCACACTTGACAGAACGAATCAATATCTTATCCAGAGGAATTTTCCATCCTGTCTCCTTCTGAAGATTTTAGAGGCATATAAATTAAAAGACAAGCTATGAAATATAGTCCTATCTGCAAATGTTTTCAAGTCAAAAGTTTTAATTTCAAGGCTCAGATGTCAATAAAGTTTGATCAGAGAAAATACATACTAGCGTAACAGCTTGTTTAAGTCTTCTTACTATAGACTGGGAAATGACAGCTTTCCTAAGCACCTTTCCTTGAAACTTCACGCAAATACCACTCCATTGCTCAGTCATTCCTTAGAACAGAATCAAACTGGACATGTAATCTCAAAGACAATAACTGATTCTGGAAAATATGCAATTTCAGTGCCAACTCATTTTATTAATTCCCAACTTGAGATTAAAAGGGGGGAAAGGTCTATTTGTTTCAGCCAATCAAACCTCCATGCATATAGCAACCAAAGTAGATACGGCTACAAACAAAAAGTTTCCAAAAGAAGTATTTTAGTCCTTTTGCAAGATTGAACTTTTTAACTAAGAGAATGATAATACTCTACCTTTCTCTTCTTGAACTTTAAAGTATAAAGACAAGTAATCCAAAACCTCATAGTTAAGTACTGACGCAGCTTGAAGTTTCAGCATTTGGTGTCACAAACCAAACTGCATAACAATTTTCCTTAAGAAGACGTTGCCAAAGTATTGGAGTGTTCTTTCCCTCTACTGGTATACATACTTTTAGGGGTATTTACAGCAAGGGAGAAGCTTACTAAGCTAAAGAAACAGACATGCACCTTACCACCACTAACATTTCTTATGCATGTTGCAGGGCTGACATGGTGCCCTATACAGCCCTGCAATATGCATAAGAAATGTTAAAGTGATGTTGAAGCGGTGTTAGCATTATGCCTGTTTTCACCCAAAGCATCTGTGGCAAGGGCACAAGTGTGTGCAAACAGAAAGGGAAGAGAATCTACTCACTTTCTAAGTTACAAGCATCACACATTACCCCTTAATAGAAGCACAAAACTTTCAAACAACTATGGTATAGTGACCAAATTAACTATTATCTTTTTACAAAAACATGAAATTCACTAACCACCATTTCTTAAGCAAACTAGTTTGAGGAAGGCATGGCTTAGAAAACAGTTTAGAAGTGTTTTGGGGAGAAACTGAAATTGGACAACAAAATGAACCATTGTTAGTTAAGAAGAGAGTAGGGTTAACAAGACAAGAGAAGGCAGGGAAAGTAGGCAGGTGTGGCCTTAAATGCAAGGACAAGCAGAGTGGATTTTATTAGGGTGGTGGTGGAGGAAACAACATAGAAATAGTGAGGAAAGTGACATGTATATTTAGATGTATATTTCAAGATCCAATCATAAGTTTATCTATCCATGCCAAGAAAGTACATCTTAAAATGCTTTCAGATGTTTCTAACTTTATAAGCAAAATGAGAAACATGAACAGAAAAAAAAAACTGTTGAAAATCCAACCTGAAGACAGCTAAATCCAATAACTGTTTGTTCAGCCTCTAAAAACCGATAAGTAACTGCTTGGGGCTTGATATTGCAACACTAGAACATACGAGTAATTATACTCAAAGTAGTCATCGACTTCTATGGGTGTTTTTAGACAAACACCTTCCCACACATTACCAACCCATCACCCACCCATCCTGATTGTTGTAGGGCTGCATTGGCGCCCTATGTAGCCCAGCAACATGCATGATGGGTGGGAAATGGGTGGGGAGGCGCTTGTCTAAAAACACCCACCAAGGCAACTCACGTGGGTGAATTTACCAACCTGCTTAACTGTTTGCAGGATCTAGTACTGAATTAGCATATTGGATTTGTCTATTAAAACACATTCTATATAGAAGCCAAATTCCTCAAACTTCACGACATCTGGAGTTTAGAGCAAACTAAATTAACCATATTTTACAAGCTAATTTTGTAGATTTTTCTCCCAGAATGCAGCATTTGACAAACACACAACACTCAAGCTATAAAATTCATCATGATTTAAATACTACATTTCGGGGAGGGGAGGAATTTATTTATTTATATAAAATTTGTATCCCACCCCTCCTGCCCACAGGGCAGCCCAGGGTGGCAAACAACAACTATAAAATCAATAAAACATTTAAAACAATTAAAAAATCCACATTATGCAGGGAAAAACAAAACAAAACACTCCCTCCCCCCCAACCCAACCCCACCCCTCTCCAAAGGCCTGTCCCAACAGCCAGGTCTTACATAATCATCTAAATGACAGGAGAGTGGGGGCCAACCGAGCCTCCTCCGGGAGCAAATTCCACAGCACAGAGACAGCCACCAAAAAAGATCTAACATTGGTGGCCACCCACCTCGCCCGGGGAACCTCCAAAAAGGCTACCACGGATGATCGCAGGGGTCGCACGGGAAGTGAGGCGGTCCCGCAGATAAACAGGGCCCAGGCCATGAAGGGCTTTTAATTAACACTTATTTTTTTAAACACCACCACACAGAAACTTGGTAACAAAGATAAATATGCATTATATTCTTGTGTAAGACAGATGCAGAATTAAATTTTGGAAAGCAATCTCTCAACTCAGTAATGAAGAACAAGTACCAGTTCTTTGGAAATTTCACATATAGTTCCAAACATCTCAGAAAAGGCATAATTTTCACCTTCCTTCCAAGAACTTTTAATCCCAATAGCAAAATGCAATATTTGTACATAGCTTACAGATATATTTGGTAACATACAATTTAAAAGACATGAGTCAGCATGGTGTATCGAGAAGTAGTCACATCACATTGCTTTTAGATGAAAATGCCATTTGTTTAAATAAAAATCATCAGATTTAATACTGTATATCTGGATTTTCAGAATGCTTTTGACAAAGTTTCACATGACGGATTACAGTACTTTTATAAACCGTCAATTAGGCAGTAAATTAAGAGGGAAAATGAACCAGCTAGCAGTTAAACAGACGCTTGAAGTGTATTATTCTTTGTGGAGGATAAGAAGGAGTGAAATTCCCACAGGGCTCTGTTTTAGGGCACCATTCTAGTTTTATTACTAATAATTATTTAACAGCTATGACAGTTAACACATTTGGAAACAAAACTAAAGGAGGATTAAGACTTGCAGGACTTCAGTGGTTTATAAAATAACTAACAAACTACCTCTTAAATCCATCGCTTCAAGTATGAAATAGAAAACATGCAACAGCAAAGTAATGCAAAACACTATGACAGAAACACCACCAAGACAAGCATTCTAAGTAGAAGGCTCTAACTGTACGGATCGCCCCCAAATTAAAGTTCTTAGCACAACATACAGCCATAAAAACAGCTGACATTTTGATGTATGTTGGGGAAATATATATGCATTTACAATCATCACACAACAGAGAGACCTTGCCTACTGGAAGTGTGCAATGAAATCTGGATTATTTAGTCCCAAGAAAATATATAAAGACTGAGAAGCAGCATGACAATTTAAACCCAGGGGAGGGTTGTTTCTGAAATTAAAATAGATTGGTCTATAGGAGGACAGAGCAGAACTGGAAAGGACCGGTTTCAAATGGATATGGTCAGCAAGGGGGGGGGNTATCCATTTTTCTTTTTTCTTTCTTTCACCTCCCCTCACAGTCAAAGACGACTGTGGCTGGAAAAGAATAGCAAAAGCCAACCGATCCTTCTGGTTTGAGGGGCGACACTTTGAGGACAAGCAGGGTCATCACTTCCCTCTCCGAGGTCAGCCCCTCTCTGGGAAAAGGAGGGAACCGTCCTCTTCCCCCCCCAAAGTAATTGGCCCGAATCTCCCCCCCATGAGTAACTGGCTGAAATTCTTTCCCCTCCCCCATAAGTAACTGTGAGGGATTCGCCCCCCCCGCCGCTGCCGCAGGGAGCATGGCCCGCCCTTCATTCCTCCCCAAGTAACTGGTCCGGACTCCCCTCCACGCCGGCCCGGGTTCCAACACCCCCATAAGTAACGGAGCAATTTTCCCTCTGCCCTCCCCCCACCGTAAGGAACTGGCCCATGGATCGCGCCGTGGCTGGGGCATTCCGACAGGCGGCCAGACCCCGCCAGCCCAGGCGCCGCCCGGGGCAGACCTCAGCCCAAGCCCACCCTGAGAGGAGCCGCCCAACATGAGACCCCCCCCGCTCCTCACCATTCTCTTCAGGGTCGGGCTGGGTCTCGGTGCCGGCTCTGGTTCGCCTCACGCCGGGCAACTCCTGCTCGTGGTTCGGCTTCGGCGGTGGCGGGGCCTGTCTCCATCTATCGGGGCTGAGCTCAGCAGCTGCGCGAGGCTGGGCGGCAAGAGGCCGGGGGAGGGCAGTTCTCCGCGGGCGAGGGAGAGACTGGAGCGGCAGCGAGGACGGCTTCGACTCAGCTCGGGATCCAGCACTAGCGGCGGCGGCAACAGCGGCCTCGGCCGGGCGGCTCCTTCTCATAATTGTGCGACTCCCCAAAGCCGAGAGCTGCGGCGCTGCCGCGTCAGCGCGCACCGCCCCCGAGGGGAGGGGGACGTAGCCGCCGGGGCTCCTTTCCCGCCAACGTGCCCTGCTTCACTCCAGTCAGTCCTCGCCCGGGCTGCCTGGTAACCTCTGCCCCTCGCCTCCGTGGAGACACTGTCCCTCACGGTCCCATTCCTAACTCGCCTCCTTCCCTTCAGAGACTCTAAATGTTATCCTGCCTTCCTCCTTTGTGGCTCCTCACTGGCCTACGTGGCCCGCTTGGCTTCCCTAGCCCTCTTCCTTCCCCTACCCCTCAGCATTCCTAAATGCTACCCTGCCTTCCCCTCCACTGCCTCACTGGCCCCCATCCCAACCCTCCTCTCCCCACAGGTCAGACTGATGTGGGGCAGCAGGGAAACCTGTCCATCCCTTTGCTCCCATAGTTTCCAAGTGTCCATCCATTTGCTCTCACTTTCCAATTGTCCATCCATCTGCTCCCCAGTGGGGCTGGACAGGTCAGTCTGATGTGGGGCAGGGGGGGAGATTGTCCATCCATTGGCTCACAATGTTTCCAGTGGGGCTGGACATGTCAAACTGATGTGGGGCAGCAGGGGAACCTGTCCATCCATTTGCTCCCATTGTTTCCAGTTGTCCATCCATTTCCTCTCATTGTTTCCAATTGTCCATCCATTTCCTCCGATTATTTCCAATTGTCTATCCATTTGCTCTCATTGTTTCCAATTGTCCATCCATGTCCTGCGTTTTAGTATGTCCCACCCTCAATGTCCCTAAGTGTTACCCTGCCTTCCCCTCGACTTCCTCACTGTCCTGCATGGCCCCCATCCCTAATCCTCCTCTCCCCAGCCCTCATAAATGCTACCCTGCCTTCCCCTTCTACTTCCTCACTGTCCCGCA
>QEPC01000892.1:2426129-2458690 GCA_003113815.1 Sphenodon punctatus
CTCTCTCTCTCAATATCTCTCTCCTTCTCACAATAGCTATAATGCACACACAATCGCCAGGGGCCGGTCTCACAGGCAGAGCACTGTTCACCAGCAAGGTGAGCCTGTCTCTGCCTGCCTTATAAGCCCTATGAGTGAAGGGGGGCGGAGCCGGAGACGCTCCGAGCGTCGGGGCCCTCCCTGTGCGGAGGGTTCAGGGGCTGCAGCTGTGTGGGCGGGCGCCGCCCTGGTCTCGGCGTTCTTCATGGGTGTAGGGGGCGGGGCTAGCCCCCGTTGAGCGTGCGGGGGCTCGGCTCCTCCTGCACTTCCGGGTCTCGCTGCTGTCGTTGCGGGCGTCGGCCCCGCTGGAGGCCCAGGTACTTGGTGCGCCGGGGGGGTCCCACTATCCGGGGTTCCGGGGTCGGCCCTGCGGCCTGCCCTGGGGGCCCTGGAGGGCGAGGCCTGACACTTACAGTGTAAGTCACGTCGTTTACTTGTCACAGGATGGGGTAGGGTCCAATATAGCGATGGTCTAGTTTTGGGGATGGACGAGCTGATGGGTAGTGGTGTCGGTCAATCCATACTAGATCTCCTGGTTTAAGGGCCTCTCCGGGTCTTCTATGATGGTCTGCTTGCTCCTTGTACCTTTGTCGGGCTTGAAGCAATACCCGGCGAGCTACCATCTGTGCATGTTGAATTTGTTTCACTAGTGCTCCTGCTGCCGGAACTGTCTGAGCAAGAGATTCGATGGCCCCACTTTGTGAGTGAAATCCGTACATGACGTAAAATGGGGAGGTTCCCAAGGACGTGTTAGGTGCGTTGTTGTATGCGAACTCCGCGAATGGGAGCCATGCATGCCAGTCATCCTGAAGGTAGTTGATGTAGTATCGAAGGTATTGTTCCATATTTTGGTTGACTCTTTTCACCTGCCCGTTAGCTTGGGGGTGATATGCGGTGGTGGTCTTGAGGGTGACTTGTAGCGTGCAGAAAAGGGCCTTCCAAAAACGTGAGGTGAACTGCGTCCCTCGATCGCTAACAATTTCCTGGGGGCAGCCATGGAGTTTCAGCACATGCCAGATAAAAAGAAGTGCTGTTCGTTTTGCCAACGGCAATCCTTTACATGCAATAAAGTGGGCGAGTTTCATAAAGTGGTCCACCACCATGAGTACAGTAGTATGCTGCCTAGAAGGGTGTAGGTCTACCACAAAGTCGAGGCCCACGCGTTGCCAGGGTCCTAAGGGTATCGGGGTTAACTGAAGAAGACCTATCGGGGCTTGATGGAGTATCTTTGTTTGGGCGCAGGTGGCACAGCTTGTAACATATCGTGCCACGTCTTGTCGCAGGTTGGGCCACCAAAAGGATAGGCAGATAAGCTGCACCGTTTGTTCAGTCCCTCGGTGCCCTGCTGTGGGAGCGTCATGGTGTGCCCATAGCACCTCCTTTTGCCAGGACGGGGGAACCACCACCGGTGAGGGTTGGTTTTGTGGCCCTAGTGGTTTGATGCCTTGGGGTTCTGTTGTCTCGGGAACCTCTTTTGTTGCTGCCGTGCGCATCTCCTGCAGAGTAGCATAGGTGCTGGCAAAAGTGCGGGACTGTAGAATAGTTTCTGGCCTTGTGGATGTTTCTGGTCGACGTTCCTGGTATCACGACAAAGCATCTGCTAGTACATGCAGCCTTCCGGGGCAATAACGAATATGAAAGTCAAACCTCGCAAAGAACAGCGCCCACCGGGCATGCCGAGCATTAGAAATATGTGCATTCTGGAGAAAGGTCAGGTTCCTGTGGTCCGTTACCACAATTACCGGGTGTCGGGCGCCCTCGAGGTAATGACGCCAGACCTCGAAAGCGACCTTAATTGCAAGGAGTTCTCGATCTAGGATACTGTAGTTACGCTCTGCTGGGGTCAGTTGTCTGGAGTAGTATGCGCACGGGAGTAAGGGTTCTGACTTTTCATGCTCTTGTAGGAGAACTGCCCCTATGCCTGTTCTGGAGGCGTCAGCCTCTACACAGAACGGCTTGGCTGGGTCCGGATGTTGTAACAGCGGTGCTGTCACGAAGGCCTCTTTTAAATAGGCAAAACTGTAGCATTGCTTTGGGGCCCAGTCGTAGGGTTGGTTTTTCTTTAGAAGCAGGGTTAGAGGAGCGGTAATGTCAGCATAGTTGGGGATGTACTGTCGGTAGTAGTTAGTGCTCCCAAGGAACCACTATAATGGTTTTACTGCCTTGGGGGCTGGCCATTTTCTTATGGCTTCGACCTTTTGGGGGTTCATTTGAATTCCATTAGGGCTTATTATAAAGCCCAAAAAACTAAGGGAACGGAGGTGGAAGAAACACTTCTCTCTTTTACAGTATAGTTTATTCATTCTAAGATGTTTAAGTACTTCACGGACATGTTGGACGTGGTCTTCCAAATTTAGGGAGTAGATCAGGATGTCATCTAGGTATGCAATAACATACACATCGAGAATGTCTCAGAAAATATCATTAATGAGATGTTGGAAGGCGGCTGGGGCATTGGCAAGGCCAAAAGGCATCACAAAGTATTCAAACAGTCCATAGCGCGTACGAAAAGCCATCTTCCACTCATCTCCTGAGCGCATGCAGAGTAAATTATAGGCTCCCTGGAGGTCCAACTTCGTGAACACTTGAGCTCCTTGTAGGCGGTCCAACAGCTCAGGAATGAGGGGGAGCGGGTAACAGTTCTTGACCGTAATGCTGTTCAACCCCCTGTAATCCACGCAAGGCCAGAGACCCCCATCCTTCTTAGGTACAAAAAATATGGGGGGCCCGGCCAGAGATGTAGAGGGTCAGATGAAGCCCTGCCAGAGGTTTTCCTCTAGGTACTGAGGGAGTACTTGTAGCTCGGGCACCGCCAAGGCGTAGATCCGTCCAAATGGGGGGTCCTTTCCGGGTACTAGGTCAATGGGGCAATCATACGATCGGTGAGGGGGTAATTCCGTAGCGCGGCTCTTGAAAAAGACGTCCTGATAGTCCAGATAGGCCTCCAGAAGGACTGAGTTTGCTGGGCTTGATGGAGACCCATAGGTAGCCCCAATAGCTTGAGAGGGCCGAGGGAGTTGACACTCCTGTCTACAGTGGGGAGACAGAAATTGCACCTGCTTGCAAGACCATCCAATTGTGGGATTGTGCTGGCAGAGCCATGGGCTTCCCAAAACTACTTGAAAAAGGGGGGTACAAACAAGGTCAAATGGAAGTTGTTCTTTGTGAGTCCCTATCATGCATCCCAACGGTGGGGTGCACATGGTAATAGGCCCTGACACCAAAGGAGAACCATCAATGGTGTGAATGGGCTCGGGGGTGTCTTTCCTTCGGGTAGGGAGTTGCCAAGTCCTTACTAGGGCACTATCAATGAAATTCCCAGAGGCCCCTGAATCGATGAGGGCCCAACAAACGACAGATCGGGCGGGGGTAATGGTTAGGGTTACCGGGATCAATAGATGTGAGCTTGGAGGGTTCCTCTTAAGGGGCTTTGGAGAAGTTGTTAAGACCGAGACGGCCCCTGTCCGCCTCGGCCTCTGGCATTTCCCGCCGTTTTGCAGTCTGGGGGCAAGTCACGGCAATCCCCGATGAAATGGGATGGGTCTCCACAGTAGAAGCACGAGCGGGAAATTCAACGCCGCTCGCACTCTTCCTTAGACAGGGGTCCGCGGGAGGCGCCCACTTGCATGGGTTCGGGTTCTGGTAATCTGGGGGGGCCAGAAGGAATTACCCCCTCACCGATCGTATGATTGCCCCAATTGACCTAGTACCCGGAAAGGCACCCCATTTGGACGGCTCTACGCCTTGGCGGAGCCCGAGCTACAAGTACTCCATCAGTACCTAGAGGAAAACCTCCAGCAGGGCTTCATCTGACCCTCTACGTCTCTGGCCGGGGCCCCCATATTTTTTGTACCTAAGAAGGACGGGGGTCTCCGGCCTTGCATGGAAAGGGCGTGTTTCCTGACAACGCTCCCTTTTCCGCTCCGCCAAGCGGTCTTCGATCTGTAAGACCAGGTTCACGAGGGCTTCCCACGTGGCGGGGAGTTCTACAAACGCCAACTGATCCTTGATTTCCTCACATAGACCCTTCCTGAACATTACAAGGAGTACATCATTTGGCCACTGGAGCTCTAACGCCAGTTGCTGAAACTGTGTGATGTACTCCAATGCGGAGCTTCGTCCCTGTCAGAGGCCCATAATGGTGGTCTGAGCATCTCGAACTCGGTGGGTGTTATTGAACAAAAAGGTAAATTCTTTAAGAAAGTTTGCATAGTTTGCCAGTAGGGGACTATTGCTTCGCAAAAGTGTAGTGGCCCACTCAAGGGTGGTGCCCCCCAAGTTACCAATAATGAATGCCACCTTCAGGGCATCAGTCGGGTAGGTATGAGGTTGCAGGGTGAAGGTAAGGAGACACAAGGCAAGGAAGGCTTGAAACCCCCACCGGTCTCCTACAAATCTTTCTAGTTTGGGCCCCTTGGGTTCACATGCCTCGGCAGCGGGTAGTCCTGCTGGCAGAGGGGGTGCTGCTGGGGCAGCAGCTGCCCTTGGGGCAGCGGGGCCTGGTGCTGCGGCCGCAGCTCCTTGGAGTTGGGTCACAGCTGAAGCTAGGGTGCCTTGTTGAGCTTGGAGGTCTTTCATCTCCATGGCCAGTGACTGGATGGCCTAGGCCAACTGGTTTAATTCTTTGGCCACATCCATAACGTGAAATGCCCGTGTTGGGCTTGGTGGCTGGTGATTTGTCACTGGGGAGGGGGGACTTCAGGGACCACCACTTGCACCCTTCACGCACACGGTACACTTGGGAAAGGCTCTCTCGGTTACATGGGAAGCGGGGGACAACGATGCCCGTCAGGATAGAGTTTTGGCCTTCACCTCTAGTCAAAGAGAACAGGCCTCTATCATCATAGGGCGCCCTGATCCAAAGAGGCCACAAGGTACCACCACACACCCTAGCACACACACTCGGGGAAAATAAGGGACAAGGGAGAGTCTGTGCGGCGGGGTACAGTGAAGGAAGGACACACCTTAAATTGAGAGGAATGAGACGGGGTCACGCACGCTCTTGTGTTATTCCAGGGAGGAGGAGACCCTGATAGGGAAGGAAGGGGGGCCCGTTCACACACCCGTTCACACACCAATTCTGCTAGCGCGTATAGGGATGCTACTGTACAGGTAGGTGCACAGTATACCAGCAGTAGCCCTAATCTGTCTCCAGCCAAATTGATCACAAGATGGACGCCCTCTATACTCAAGGTAGTTTGCACTGGATACTTCCTCACAGACCAGGTGTCCCAAAAAATAATGGCTACACTGCCCCCCTGCCCCTCTGGTTGAGGCTGATGCTGTACAGAGTACCTGGCTGGAACAAGGTCAGCCAAAGTTGGCTCCGACTCAGTGTCCAGCCAGGTCTCTGTAATATACACGACCAGGAGCAGGGCAAGCAGAATATCAGGTGGTTAGTGGCCGGGAGCAGGGCAGGCAGAACAAAAGCAGCTTGGTTCTCACATACCCTCTGAATGCTGAGAACCACTGCACTAATGGAATCAACAAGAGGGCCTTCTCAGACAACCTTAAGGATCATGATGGACCATAAAGTATTCAGTATATTGCATGCTTCTGGGTGGGTGAAGGGGGACTGTGAAAAATTCTAGGCCCAAGCTTGTGAGCGGCTGATGAATAAGAAACAGGCCTTGTGTCCTCAGTTCCCATTAGTACTGATGGAAGTGGGGTGGTATTGAGCACATTGAGAAAGTCACAACATCAGATCATAGGGTGTTAACAAAAAAGATGATACTCCGCTGGAGTCCAGGTTCAGTCCATGCAGCCCCCGCTCAGCCCCCTCTCTCATGTTTAGCATGTATAGCCTAAGGGTGTTTTTAGACTAGCGCCTCCCCATCAGTCACTCACCCATCATGCATATTGCAGGGCTGCATAGGGTGCCAATGCAGCCCTGCAACCTGCATGATGGGTGGCTGATCGGTTGGGAGGCGCTGGTCTAAAAGCAGCCTATTAGACGGGCAGCCCCTGTATGTATTTCTTGTGCGTTCGGGCAGCCCCTCACTCCCACGTTTACTGGGACAAACCGAATACATGGGCAGGCATGCTTCCCCACAATACTCCACTCACCCACTCCCTTCCCAGTATCCCACCTCCTGCCATGAGTCACAATTGTGCCAAACCATGGAAAGAAGCCGCCGCCCTGGCTGATTTTTTTTTTCTGGCTACTATGATTGCGGGAGGTGGTCCAGTGCCTGCTATCCCCATCCAGAAAGGTGCACACCTGGGCTTACACTTGCCAGCACTTGGTGGCTGAAAGTAACCTTTTGCTATGCACAGAATGCTGATTTTATAGAGCAAATCACATACTTTAATTGAGCATCCATAGTGAAAATTGAAAGTGAAAGTAAAAATTCAAAGCAAAAGCAATCAGTCCAAGCAATCAGTCTCTCAGCTCGGTGTCTTGCATCCACAGCAGACAGCACAGTTCATGGCTCACTAGCAGGTAGTAGCACACAGTTTATTGGTGTTTCACCAGCGGTGTAGTAGGAGATCCCTCCCAGTTTGCATAAAAACCCCAGTCAAAAATACACCTCTTGTACCCCCCACCCCCCTAGTATCTTCAGCATCTTTGTACAGTTGGGGCTGAAAACATCCCTTCTCACCAGAGCACTCTGCACTTCTGGGTGTGTCCAAACCTCATATAGGGTAGGGCTGAAATGAGAATGGGAATTGTTCTCGTGAGAATCACATGAGATTCTCGAAAATGCTGGTGCATGCGCAAAACGGATGCTACGGCCCTTTGTGCAGGTGTGCAGCCCCCCAGCAGTCATTTGCACATGAGCAGAGTATTTTTGAGGGGTCTTGAGAATCTCATGAGATTCTCAAAACCCTAAAACCGCTCTGTGCATGTGCAAAATGGCTGTCGGGGACCACGCATTTGCAGAATGGCCATGGCAGTTTTCAGCCATGCAGAACCATTTTTTTGGCCACACAAGTTTTGCACGAGAATGGGTCGAGAATTGGCCCATTCTCAACCTGTTCTCATGCTCACAAATCTCAGCAAAAAGCTGATAGAACACCAGTGTGGTGTAATGGCTAAGTGCACAGTACTTGGACCGGGAAGTAGGGGGGTACTTGGACAGAGAGGTAGGGAATCTCATGAGATTTTCACAAACCATAATGAGATCTTGCCAGGTTTGAGAGAATCTTGCGTGATTCTCATGAGAACAATTCCCATTCTCATTCCCCTGGTTCAAGTCTCACCTTAACCAGAAACTCACTGGGTGACCTTGGGCCAGTCACAATATTCTCTCAGCCTAACCTAACTCACAGGGTCATTGTGAGGATTAAAAGTTATGTTTATTAGTTATATGTAAAGTGCTCCACGTGCCATGGCAGGGGGGCTCTACATAAAAATAAAGATTATTATTACTACTTAATAATAATAATTTTGATAGGCATCAGCTTTCGCTATAGCCTTACAAAAATAACATTCCATATTATTACTACTTGCTCACGTACAATACACAGCCAATCTTAGCTAGGCAGCCGCCCAGCTGTGTAAACTTCTCAAAACATTTGGCACATGGTCTTCTGACATCACAGACACCTGTAACACAGTCATGGATCCTGAGAACTTCAGGGTGTTCGTTATTGTACTCCAGGTGTTCATAACCGCTGCTGAGAAGAACCTGCCAGTGATTCAGCAGATCCAAACCTTCTGCTGTTGTTGACTTGATGAGATTACAATACACAGATAGGCTCTTGCTGGATCTGTGCATAGGGGAGTGGGTGCACCACATCACAGAGGTGGCTCCTGCTTTGGCATTGTGTACTTGCTTTCCTCCGGTGACAAGGGACCACACCGGGGGGGGGAATCAAAGCCCTGCTGCAGGGGGAGCTGATGTGTGCTGAGAGGTACCTGTCATGAGATGCAGCTTCAGTCACCATTGCCCTGTGCATGGCTGTACCCACTGAGAGGCTTGTGTGTGTCAAGGAGAAAAGCACCGGCTGTTGGGAGAACATGCTGTCCCCTTGGTGAGATGCCAAGTGGATCTCTAACTTTAGGATGCCCCGTCACCTCATCCTGCAGATAGCCAAGATCCTCAGGCTGCAACTGGAGAAACAGAGCACGGTGATGCAATTGCCCCTCCCAGTGGAGAAGCACATGGCCATCACTATCTGGAAGCTCACCACTCCAAACTCCTGCCACTCTGTCGCCCAGCACTCTGTCATCCAGCAATTTGGCATTGGAAACTTCATGGTGGGCAGCATCCTCATTGAGAATTGCACTGCAATAGTGGAACTGCTTCTGGACTGGGTGGTGAAGTTGGCAGACCCCGTAAAGGTGACGGAGAGCTTTTGAAGGGAGGGGTTCCCAAAATGTATCGGGGCGACTGATGGGAGCTATCTCACCAACATCTGCCCACCCCATAGCAAAGATGACAACCTGAACCACAAGGGGTTCTTCTCTGTGGATCTCCAGACTCTAGTGGACAGTGATGCCTGGTTCATCGATGGGCAAGTGGACCGGGAAGAACCATGATGCCTGCATCTTCCACCAGTCCCCCTTATTTGGTCACATGCACACTAGGGACTTTGGACCCACCACTGAATGAAACCTGCATCAAGGGAGTGCTCATACAACCTGTTGTTCTGGGGGACTCTGGCTACCCACTGAAGCCATGGCTTATGAAGGTGTTCAACATTGCCTGCAGCCAAGAGCAAAGGTACTTCAACAGGCAGCTCAGCACCACCCATTCTGTTCTGGAAAGGGCTTTGGGGCTTTTGAAGCAGCGCTGGAGAGCAGTTGCAGCCAGGCTCAGTTTCCAGCGGGAGGTCGCTACCCTGCTAACCACCACCACCTGTGTCCTCCACAACATCTGTGACACCAGTGGGACTGCGTTGGAGAACCCCTCCCCCAGTTAGATCTGGCAAGCCGGTGCCCCTGGACCAACAGAACAGAACAGAGCAGCACATAGCCGGTGAGATCCAGGACGCCTTGTTCTGCCACATACACCACATTGCTAGCACAAACACCCGGCCTTAAGTGACAATTTACGGATTATAAAAAAAGCCTTTTAAACTGTTTCCTGCATGTCAATGTGTTTTCATCCCCCACCCCACCCCTCCCCGGGATGGCATACTTATCCCTCCTGGGGCCCCTACCCTCCAGCCTGTGCTATTTCCTGCCCTTTCCATTCCTTCTGTGTTCCCTATTGACGTTCCCAGGGAGCCAGCTGCAGACATGATCCCTTGCTTTTTCCTATTGGCATTCACAGGCTAGCTGGGTCTGGGAATGGCAACAGGAAGCACAGATATGCATTTGAGAGGAGGCCCCTAGTAGCTGGCATCACACCTGTATGCCTTCCAGCCCCTTACGTGGCTTATCACTATGCCATACCGCCATTCCCCATGGCCCCCATGTGCTCCCCCACTCTCAAGTGCAAGTGCATGACCAGAGGACTCCCCACCCCCCATTTATAGTGCACTGCACCCTCCACCCCCTTCCCTTCCAGCCCCCCACAATGTCACACCACCATACTGCCCCTACTCCCCCAAACCTTCCCCTTTCCCACAGAATAAGTATGAAAACCATGAATTGAGAAAAAGATAACATTTTAATTAAACAATAAAAACAATTTAACTTTTATTTAACTATGTTAACTGTATGGTAAAGTGCCTTTAAAAGGGGCAGGGGCTGTTTTATTTCTTCTGGTGTTGTCCTCTTTTTGATGCAGCTGGGCACATTCGCTTGAGTGGTCGGCCCACATTCTTCTCCTCCTCCTCCTCCTCCCCCCACAGATCCACCAGTGGAGGTTGAGGAGAAGTGGGAGGAAGTGGAGAGTTGGACTTGCTGGTGGAGGGGGAGGTGTGCTTGGACCAGGGTGGGTTGACCTGCATGAGCACAGGACAGAGAAGACTCAGGCATTTTTTCTGCAGGATTGAATGCTGATGAAACCAGGAAAGGTGTTCATGATCCAAGTACGGGGTGTGTGAACTGCCAAAGGGGATTGGCAAATGTAGCCGCCGTGAGTGCAACAATTGTTGCTCAGGGGCAGGCAACATGCTGGAGAAGGGAAGTTTGGCTCTGGAGAGACTGGGACAACAGAACTTGCATCTCCTTGCTCGCCTTCTCCAGCATACTGTCCAAGCGCTCCAACCCAGTTCCTGTCCTCCCGTCAGTGGTCCAGGTGGGCCTCAGCAGCAAAGGCCTTGTCTTTTGTAGCATTCTGCCCCACAGGCTGCCATGCTTCTGGGCCATGCCCCAAATGGCATTCTGGATCTCATCCTGTGGGCCAAGAGCCCTTTAAGAAGTAAAGAGGGCTGGATGGACACTGGCCCTTTAAGGATGGACACTCTGGGGGAGAGGCCATGCTCCTCTGGGGTATAAGAGGAGGCAGCCTACAAGCAGAGAGTAGTCTGTGCAAGGCCACAAATCTGGAAGAAACTCTTCTGGAAGCTCCCTGAGAAGCTCTCTCCATGGTCCTGAAACTAGGGACCCATCGCTGCTGGGAGAGGAGGTTTCACCAGGACCACTGACCAGGGGTGCTGAATTCCAAGCTGCTGAACTGGTAAAAAACAAGGAAGCTCTGCATGAACACTGGGGTTGCCGGAAGGCTGTCTCCTGGCATGGGAGTAGGATACAAGGAGACTGTGTATGCCGGACTATTCTAGAGAGTCTGGACTGGGGAATATAGAGGACTGTGTGAGCTAATTCCCATGAAGGACTATATATGTATCTGCTGGAGAACACACCTGATAATAAAGGACTTTGTATCAAGCTAAAATCTGGATGTGACTACGTGTTTTGGACTGATCCTATAAACACTTGCCATGGGCAAGGCACACCCTATTGTATTGTACCTTCTGCTCTCTTCTGCTCAAGTATTGTACCTTCTGTTCCCCCCACAGAGTGATGAAGGCTGTGTTCTCTTCCTTGATCCAAGGAAAACACCTCTGGTGGATGAATTTGTAGGCGGAGAATGCCTGAGATGGAATACTGGAGGTAGCGTTGCTGGTAGTTGCCTGCGAAAGCAGTAAAGGGAAAAAACCACATAATTAAATAGCAATAAATGGAAGTCTTTCTCATACAGCTGTGCAAATGCAGATCCCATCCCCAGGTGTGTTAACTTACCATAGTTTGTTGGCTGTTGTTCTGAACCACGTTACAGCAATGGAACGCCTGTGGAAGTTGATCTTTAGAATGTAACAGCTCGGGAAGAGCGAGCATCAGGCACGTGCAGCAATCTACAACAAGCTGGGACAATGCATGCTTGAATTTGGTGTGAATTGGCCTTTTAAGGCAGACGTAGAGTGAGAGTGGAGAGAGGGGCAGGAAGCGGTTGTTCCTTGAAACGCTCAGGGCCGGCCTTACCGCGGGGTGGCTAGGGGTGGCTGCCCGGGGCCCCACGCTTGGGGGGCGGGGGGCGGTTCAGGGGTGTGTGTAGAATTTTTTTATTTTTTTTAATTATTTATTTATTTATTTATTTAAAAAAAAAAAACAAGTTGGGGGGGGGACTCAGGTCTGTGCGGTGCTGCACTGCACTGGCAGGCAGAAGCGGCACCACGGGGCCCCTCCTCCAAGTCAACCTTGAACAGACCACCCACACACCCATGGCTGCGGCCCCACCTACCTCCTCCGCCTCCTCCTCTGTCCTCGCAGCCTGCCTGGCCCCTCCTTCTCTCTCCCGGAAGTAGCATGAAAGCAACTTCCGGGAGGGAGAGAGGACCCATGGGCACACAGCGTGCCGAGCAGCAGGCTGCTTACCTGCTGCTGGCTTGCCTGTGCGGAGAAGAGGTCAGAGGAGGCGGGCGGCAGCGCGAGAAGCAGCGGGCCAGCGGCGGAGCAGAGCAGGCGGTGAGGGCGGCAGGTCCCAAACCACCAGGATAAGGATCTCCTGCGTGGCGGCTGGGGGATGGGACCGGAGCGGAGGAGGCAGTGCAGCATGAGAGTGTGTGTGTGTGTGTGTGTGAGAGAGAGAGCATCATGTGTGAGAGTATGGTGAGGGATTGGGTGTGTGTGAGAGAGATGAAAGCGTGTGTGTAAGCTTGAATGTGTGTGTGTGAAAGAGAGAGAGGTAAGAGCATGTGTGAGAGTATGAATGGGTTTGAGGTGTGTGTGAGAGAGATAAAAGTGTGTTTTTAAGATTGAATGGGTGTGTGGGTGGGTGTGGGTGTGAAAGAGAGTATGAGAGTATGAATGCGGATTGAGGTGTGTGTGAGAGAGATGAAAGTGTGTGTGTAAGCCTGAATGGGTGTGTGTGTGTGTGAGAGAGAGATGAAAGCGTGTATGACAGTGTAAGCTTGAATGGGTGTGTGTGAAGGAGAGAGAGAGAGATGAGATCATGTGTGTGAGTATGAATGGGGATTGAGGGGTGTGTGAGATGAAAGCATGTGTGTAAGCTTGAATAGGTGTGTGTGTATGAGAGAGGAAAGCGTGTGACAGTAAGCTTGAATGGGTGTGTGTGTGAGAAGTGAGAGCATGTGTGTGAGTATTAATGGGTGTGTGTGTGTGAAAGAGAAAGATGAAAGTGTGTGTGTGAGCTTGAATGGGTGTGTGAGTGAAGAGAAAGAGGTGAGAGTGTGTGTGAGAGTTTGAATGGGGGTGTGTGAGAGAGGT
The DNA here is from genome assembly GCA_003113815.1 of Sphenodon punctatus. Classification (NCBI taxonomy): domain Eukaryota; kingdom Metazoa; phylum Chordata; class Lepidosauria; order Sphenodontia; family Sphenodontidae; genus Sphenodon; species Sphenodon punctatus. Next base: position 2,438,731 of record QEPC01000892.1, read on the forward strand.
GAGAGCATGTGAGAGAGTGAATGAATTAATGTGTATGAGAGAATGAATGTGTGAGGGGTGTGTAAGAGAGAGAAGGGTGTGTGTGTGGGTGAGTGTGTGCGCGAGGGGGAGTTGCTCCCTCTAGCCCCCTCCCCCTCCCATGCCTGTCCCCCCTCACCCCCTGATGGCTGCCCCCGCTCTCCCCACGGCTCCTGGAGGGGGAAAGGGAGCCACCCCCCTGCCCAAGGAGAGGCCCAGCAGAACGTTCCTGCTGCCCCCTCCTGCTTAGCAGCCTAAGCCTGTCAGCCTCCAGCCCGGCTCCCAGAAGACCCAGGCCCAGCAGCTGAGGTAAGGGCCACCCGACCAATACCTCTTCCTCTTCTTTCTTGTTATGAGCTCATTTGTGCTGCTACACGCATCTGTGGGGCCTTGGGAGTAGAGTGGGGCCATCTGCGGGATGGTTTGGGAAGGGGCTGGGGGTGCTGTGGTCGTGGGGGAGTTGTTTCGTGTTTGTTATGTTTAACTGGGTTTTTAGTGCTTTGGTGCTTGAGACCCTTTAATACAAGAACTGGAAAGGGGTCACACTGACAAAGTTTTGCTGAGAGCTGCGTTTGGCTGCTCTGGGTCCGAGGTTCAGTTCCTCGTCCCTGCTTTCATGGGGGGTGCTGGGACTGTGTGGGCGTTGTTTGATTTATGTTTGATCAGCTGGATCTGTGTTTGAACGCCTGTGTTGGGAGTGTAATAGGAATATGCTCCAAAGAAGGAGGGTTCAGGCCATGGATAATCTGTCCCTATCCATTGTGTGCATGCCCTCCTGTGTTTTAAATAAGAGTCTTTGCCTTTTAATCATATCTGTGTCCTGGGCTCCCTTTAATCTAAACCAGATTTATATGTTCTTTGGAGCACATTGTACAGACAAGTTAAAAATAACATATATGACAATTCTCTAATTGTCAAAGGGAAGTGGGCGGGGCCTTGGAAAATGGGAGGGGCCACAGGAAAGTGGGAGGAGCCATGGGAAAGTGGGCGGGATGTGGAGAGCAGGTGGAGCTGAGGGGGCCCCGCATTTTGTGTTCGCCCAGGGCCCCACAATTTCTGAGGCCGACCTTGGAAACGCTCTAGGCTTTTTGCCCACGACTCTATGGTGCTGGCAGACCTGCATGTGTGTGAGGCTGCACGCAACCTAATTGATGGCACATGGACACATGGGTGCACACTCACCCACATCATCTAATACAAATCCCTTCTCCAGTACAGGATCTCCAGCTAGTAGATCTCTCTATTGCTGTACTTCTTGATGTTAGCACGAGGGCCACTTCCAAAGAAGAGGCGAAATCCTGACCCCATTCAAGTAAAGCACCCCTTACTTTCGGGATATTTGATTGATTTTACACAGTTTATACCCCGCCCCTCCTGCAAAATTTCTAATATGACCCATCATTTCAGAAAGCAGCATACACATTTTTAACAGTCTTCCATTTTTTAAAGTTAGATCAAAATCTAAGAATCGCCTGAGTTTTTCTAGCATGTTACACGTATGGAGATAATGGGGGAAGATATCAAAAAATCATGTTCAAAACCAGTTTTGAACCAAATTTGTAGGAAAATCAGAACTGACAACAATCCTTCTGCAATAAGCCCTGCTCCCTGTTTGTATTTTTGTATGCGAAGAAACTCTTCAGAGTCAGGGCAGATCCGTGTCTTCTGTTTTGTCTCCAAAGCAGGTAAAACACTTTGAACCTGCATGAATAAATAATAACCAGAGTGGAATTCACTTTGTACATTTTCTGCAACAAATCTAAAACTGGAGTTGTAGCCAGGTTGCACACCAGCCCCAGTGGGGGCACTGGGGAATCAGCTGATCTGACCCAATACACCCAATCCCTTCAATAGTCCATATACAAGTACAAGCCTCAGGCTGTAATCCATACGTACCAACTGAGGGTCCGATCCTGGGGGTAAGTATTTACTATGGTCAGTCCCAGTTAGCCCAGGACTGTGGATGTTTGAACAAGTCTGGCCTCCAACCTCACCTATAGCCTGCTCCACCAAAGTCCACCCAGGGCTTCCCACTGTTTGGGGTACAAGTGATAGAGTCCCTGGCATACACCCACAGAGCAGCAAAGTCAAAACTGAGTTAGGTAACCACTTGCACCTTAGAGAATGCATGTGAAAGAACAAAAAAAACTTGAGTAGACATCACCATTTGCTGTACGGAACCCAGGATGTTCCCATCTTGTTCAATGGCTGCCTTTACGCTGTCTTGGTGTGTATCTCCCCTCCTGGGTAACCTAGAAACATAACCTTGGAGTATAATCATAGGTCTTTGAGGTCAACAGAGCCATTGGAAATGGTCCTAACAACATTGGGACAAAGAATATCAGGATATCAGAGGTCTGAAGACATAATTTTTGAAAATGACAACAGTGACTTTGCTCTCATGCCTGATAATTGTAGTTAAGGCACAAAATACAATAGGAATATAACCTTTTTTATTAATAAGCTTTTATAACTTGAACAACAAGAAATATACCACTTCCTCAAGTCTTAACAAAAGAAAACTCGTTATGAACATCGCAGGCTGAATGCAAATAGAAACAGGTTTTCGTACTGAAACATTTGGTTAATTGCTTTTCCTTACAGTTTTCACCACATTTGCAGTATTCAGAACAGCCAACAAAATGTCTGCTGCATTTACATCGGGCAGTGTTGTACGTTCCACAGTTGCAAGTAACCATCAGTATCTCAGGAACAGTGTGACGGCATTTTTCTGAAAGAAAATGCCCACCAGGTTCCTCCAGCCACCCAAAATCTTTTGGATGCAAGAGAGTTTGACGCTTGCTGCTTAACAAGGTTAGACATTCTCATGACACAAAGAAGCATCTTTTCAGGTGTCCATTACGAATGGAGAAGGAAGTGGGTGGAAGCTGTAATATCGGCTTTGTTTTGTATTGTACGTACGGTAGTTCATCAAATATTTTGCAATGAGTCAATGGTTGTAGGACTTCTACGAGGTATTCCTCTGCTCTGTCAGTAATTTCCTCAGAGAACGTGTTATCTTCAGCAAAGCTGGCAAGGAATTTCTCTGGTTTGAATGCAGATGATTTGGTTCCCACTTTGCTGGTGATGTCCCATCCTGTTAGGATGTGTGCCTTGATGAGAACACTGCAAGTGGTTGACCCCAGTTTCCTATCCACAGTATGAATGGGAACAAACTGCTTTTTTTACATATGCCCACCTTCATCCAAAGCTCTGATAGTAGTTTCTCAATCAGCTGAAACAAGTATCGGAGGAGGAGGACAAACACATCTGTATCATTACGCAGCACTATGGCATGTGTGAAACCTGATGATACTACATCAAACAAGTGGATGATCAAACAGCTGTCTGCTTCCTCTATAGGGATAGTCAGGTGACTGCATTCTGAACTTCATGATCTGTAACTATGGCAGCTTGTCTGTCCTCACCACCTTCAGTCACAGTTCCACTCAACACAGTGTCTGTTTAAGTTAAAATCTCTTGCTTTGTCACAAAAGTGTTCTTTGGTTAACAACTGCAATAACTCTTTGTTTCTTGCGGAATGCCAAAACCTGTCCATTTGGACAGGTAAAAAGGTTTCTCCATCTAGTCTTACAAGCTCAATGGGTTGACCAGTTTTTCTCTTCTCTCTTTCACCTACCTTCAGAGATTGGTCCAACTACCTGTCAAAAATGAAGTCTACCCTTTGTAATGTCTGAAAGTTGGTAACATTCATCCAGACCCTATCAAATAGTTCTCCAAAGGTTTGAATATCTTTGCATCGGAATTGACGCACTTGAGACATGAAATCCACAGAAAGTGTTGGTGCTATTTTTCAGATGTAAGTTGTAATCTAAAGACTGTAGATCCTTCTCCAGTTCCCCTAAGAGAACTTACTTGGCTGGTTTAGTAGTGTAGCTGTCCGCACCAAATAATGCGGTAGAGGGGAAAAGGTTCTACTTTAGTAGGGTTCTTAGTGATGTTCCTCTGTCTTTTGCTATGTGCAAGAGTCTTTCAGCAGCATAGTACATTTTCTTTTCCAATGCAGAGCATGAAGTTTGTTTTTTCTTCCCATTCTGTTTTTCTTCAGCACTAGCAAATGTTGGTAACTTCACCTTCGTAATAGTATCTGACACCTGCTTTGTTTTGTGAACAAAATGTTCATCTCTAAACTGTATGTAAGCATCATGTCCATGTTCTTTGAATGAAATGAGACGCTCTTCTACCTCCCTTGGCCCACCCTGCTTAGTGATGAAGTTGCATTTGACTGGAAGTTATATATGGGTTTCCTCTACTCTCTATGTACTGGAATACCAAAGAAGCACATGATGCAGTGTTCGAGGCTGCACTGCCGGACAATTCACGATGAGTAGCTGCTTTGTGATATCTTATTCTCTCAGACCCAAGAGGTTGTCGGTAAATGTTGGTTATTGCCAGAACCTCGTGATACTCTAGTTCCCACTTAGTTACATATGTCTGTTGACCAGTCTGGCCAATGATTCCTTTACCAGGACTCTTCCGCAATCTCTGAATAGTCTGATCCAGCTTCATATCTGGAGAAATTGCACTGAATGGTTGATTCTGTTGCCTGACAATGAAATGGCCCATTGAAAATTTATGGTATGCCTCAGGGTATTGTTTTTGGAGCAGGCACATCTTTTCAAGGTACCAGGACGCATACCATAGGTAGTTAATGCTGTCGAACTCTCAGAACACAGGGAGGAGGTCTTGCACAGCCTGCAGATGCCCTTCCCAATCTCCCTTTCTGTCAGCTGCTATGAGATTTTTGAGATAGTGGACAAGCTCAAGGAATCCATCTCAGTACCTACACGTTTCCAATTTCTTGTGGCATTCGCTGCAGAATTTTTTGTCATCTTTGTATACTACAATGATCATTGGCAAAAGGTGGTCGAATATCTCCTGAGCAGCTTTTATATCTTTTTCTGTGAGGGATATCTTCAGCTGCTGTGCTAGATCAATGATGGATGAGTACTTGCAGCAATCCTGACTTTCCAAAAAGCATTCTATTTCATCTTATCTATTGCTTCTGATAAGATTAAGAAGCCCTTGAGAGACCACATGTAGTGGCTGCCCTTCATAACTGATTTCACAACTTTTGGCCCAAACATGCTGCACTCAACCAATGCCTCCTCAGCACCACTACGCTTCAGGTATTTCCCAATGGCATGAATAACAACTTTAGAGCAATGGAAGTTTCCCATTATTGGGATTATGTCAGTAAATTCAGATGGATTGTTCATTATTATCTCTGCGATGATGTAGAACACTCCCTCATCACTGAAGATGGGAAAGGCTGCCTGATCCAGCTGAGAGCAAATATTTTTGAGGTTTTTATGGGCTGTGTAAACTGTCTCATACTGTGTATCTCGTCTTGGGATGAAGGGCAGGAACCCAACATGCATCACCGGCATTTCTGCTCTTGATAATAAAGCACGACATCCTCCCCATGTTGGAATCTTTGTGTCTGCTTCACCAGCCATAATACCATATTTGATGACACTAAGAACAAACTCTATTTTAGCTTGAATGTCTGCTGTGTAAAGAAAAGCAATTAACCAAATGTTTCAGTACGAAAGCCTGTTTCTATTTGCATTCAGCCTGTGACGTTCATAATGAGTTTTCTTTTGTTAAAACTTGAGAAAGTGGTATATTCCTTGTTATTTGAGCTATATAACCTAATTAATTAAAAATGTTTATGTTCCTATTGTACATTGTTTTTGTGCCTTAACTACAAACATCAGACATGAGAGCAAAGCCACTGTTGTCATTTTCAAAAATTATGTCTGCAAACCTCTGATAACCCAATATTCTTTGTCCCAGTGTTGTTAGAACCATTTTCAATGGCTCTATTGACCTAAAAAACCTATTATTAGATACCAAGATTACGTTTCTAGGTTACCCAGGAGGGGAGATACACACCAAGACAGCGTAAAGGTGTCCATTTAACAAGATGGCGTCCTCCCAGGTTCTGTACAGAAAATGGTGATGGCTATCCAAGTTTTTTTGTTTGTTCTTTCACATGCATTCTCTAAAGTGCAAGTGGCTACCTAAATCAGTTTGACTGCTACGGGGGGTCTATGCCAGGGACAGGACTAAACATCCTGGTTTCTTTAAGAGTAGTCACTTTCTGGGGTATAATAAAGATAGCTCCTACCTATGGGTCTACTTAGCAACCGGTTCCCCTGGAGTCAGCCTTTCCTTCTTGCAGGCCCAGGCTGTTAATCAGCACACCAGGATCCTAGCTGGGTTAATCCTGGCTGCAGCCTTGTCACAGGGTCACACCCGTTCCCCAAGTTCTGCCTGGCTCCTGGCTCACCCACTCTGGTGATTCTTCCATTTGGCAACCCCTGTCCTCATTGACCCTGCTTCTTCTCGCGCCCTCCCAGGGTCTGGCTAGGGCTCCTGCTGCTGGCCATGCTCAAGTCTCCATGGCGAGCCCTCAGGTCTCTGGCGGTGTTCCATTCTCTGCCCCAATGCTTGTCCACTGAGGCGTATTCATTTCAAGTCGGGTCGCTGGGTTGCTCTCACACTCCTCCCTGCAGCAGCTGGTCCTACTCCCAGCTGCTTACCAGCCCCCTTTGACAGAGTCTTGGCCTGCCTACTACCCCAAAGGTTACTCCTTACTTTACCTGCATCCAAAACCTTGCTCTTCCTCTGTCCCGCTCACCTGGTGGGCTCACCTTTTAAGACTCTCTGGTCCCTGTGATCTTAAAGGGACATGGTCCCTATCCAGGCACCCTGTTACGAGCCCAAGCAGTCATGTTTCTTTGAAGACCCCTCTTCCTGAGCTCCTTTCTCTCTAACCTCCCCCCTCTAGATTGAGGATTCAGTCTTTAAGTACCCATAAAGCACTGCGTTTCCTGTTCCCATTGGTGTCCAGCAGCATCCTTGAACCTATTGGTGCTTGCACTCTTTTAGCACTGTGGCCCAGCATGATCCAATTGTTAGTATGAGCACCTGTTCCTTTTATGCCAGTGCTATCTCTTCCCAGTTACAGGAGTAATCTGCCACTTGACGCAAGGAGACAGCACAAGGGACATTTTCAGTCAAATTAGAAATGACACCTGCTACTCCAGATATAACACATACTAATGGTCTAGCATACCCTTGCTCTCAGAAATAAATATCTGATATTACTACTACCTTAACAATAGACTTTTACTCAACCTATGGAATACCGCAAGCTTACCAATGCTTCTCTTGCCCTCTGTGGCAAAAAGAAGCATTGATCCAACACAAAAAATGCAATAGTTAAAAAAGTGTGGACATGAATAAAGACATAAGCAAACCCAAGTGTATTGGCCACTATCTACATATCCAGTCTCGTCCCCTCTCCCTGTGGAGCGGCATCTCTAAATCCATGGGATTGTCAGAGAACTAAGCTGCTAATCAAGGTAAGTAAACACGTCAGAATTTGCCCCTAGAGTCACAACCATCCAACTGTTTGCTCTAAAGGAGTCTGATCTATTTAAGGGGAACTAGTTCAGAATAAGAGGCTTTAGGAACATGGTCTAAAAACTGAAAACTTACAAAAACACAGCAGATAACATATTATATCACTCGTGTCCCTGAGATTCAAGCTCAGATAAACTGGCACTGGTCTGATGATCTGAGGAAATATCATTTCCAAGCACTGACAAGTCAGTAGGAGAGCAATGGTTTTTCAATTATAGGTTCCAGTAACCGAGAGAGACACCTGTGAGAGTAACTGTCGACTTTGCTGTGGTGACAAATTCACATGATGCAAACAGCTGACATAATTGTTACGTGACTCACACAGACAGCTGGAACTCCAATCCAATCCCTTCAGCTCCCAGGCTTCTAGAAAGAGTATGATCTAAAGGAGAAGCCCTGCAGTAGCAGTGTATCCCTTAGGACATTGCTCACTTAGACATGGAAAAACAGCACAATATGATTATGTACTGTATCGAGTACTGGAATGATTCTGAATTCAACAGACATATCAAATCAGGAGTGTCAAAAATGTATAGTGCATGTGATCCCTTGATCCATGCATCAACTTCAGGTGATTTGCCAGGACCCCTTCTGCCGGCCCCCAGCTCTAGGCCAACCCAGCAACCAGAGAGGAGCCCTCCTCTCAGAGAAAAGGGAGGTTATTTTATACTTGTACCTGGAGTTCTTTGAGATGGCTCTGCTATTCGCACAAATGGGTTCCACGCATGCGCAAAGGAACATCCCGTACTTTTGACTCCCAGCTGAATGCTCTTCATCCCTCCCTACCCAACCCTAACCACATCCCTCCCTACCCTACCCTACCCTAACCCAACCTACCCACCCCATCTCCCCCGGGAAAGACCTGGCGGAACAGCCAGGTCTTACATTGTCTGCAGAAAGAGGGGAGGCCGGCAGCCAAGCGGATCTCCGATGGGAGGGAGTTCCACAGCTGCATCGCAGCCACGGAGAACGCCCTCCTCATAGTGGACACCCGGGAAACCCGGGGGACCTCGAGGAGGGCACCCCCAGCCGACCACAAGGGCCGCTCCAGGACCCGGAAGGTGAGGTGGTCCTGCAGATAGGTGGGCCCCAAGCCATTTAGGGCTTTAAAAGTCAACACCAACACCTGGAATTGGGCTCGGAAACCTACTGGCAGCCAATGCAGAAAACGAAGCACCGGTGTGATATGCTCAAGTTGGTCCATCCCTGTCAAGAGACGGACCGCCGCATTCTGCACCACCTGCAGCTTCCGAACGAACACCAAGGGTAGCCCCACGTAGGGCGTGTTGCAGTAACCCAGTCTCGAGGTAATAAAAGTATGGATGACTGTGGTCAGATCCGAGTCAGAGACGTACGGCCTAGGTCAATACACCAGGTGTAACTGGCGAAATGCTCCCTTCGCCACAGCCACCACCTGAGCATTGACGCAGAGCTATGGGTCCAAGAGCACCCCCAGACTCCGGACCTGAGAAACCAGGGGAGGGCAGACCTCATCAATGATGGGGGCCACCACTCCCTTGGCCCTCCCCACAACCATCACCTCCGTCTTGTCAGGATTAAGCCTCAGGCGGCTCACCCTCATCCAATCCCCCACAGCGGACAAATATCGGGTAAGCACCGAGACTGCCGGGCCTGAGTAGGAGGAAAATGAGCTGGGTGTCATCAGCATATTTATGACATCTCAGTCCATACTCCCTAACAACCACTCCCAGAGGCTGCATGTACACATTGAACAAGAGAGGGGATAAGATGGAACCCTGCAGTACTCCACACGTGAGGCCCTGGGGGGGAAGATGAAAACTCCCCCAGCACCACACACTGGGTTCTCCCGGCCAGGAAAGAGCGGAACCATTCAAGAACAGTCCCGCCAATCCCTGCCTGGTCCTGCAATCGAGTCACCAACAACTCATGATCAACGGTATCAAATGCAGCCGAGAGATCTAACAGGATCAGCAGGGTCGAATGGCCCCAGTCCAACGCACGGGAGAGGTCATCGGCCAAGGCCACAAGCACAGTTTCCATGCGATAACCCGGATGAAAGCCCGACTGTGAGGGATCAAGAAAGTTAACCCGGTCCAAATGCCCCTGAAGCTGCTGAGCCACCACCCATTCAATAACCTTCTCTAAAAAGGGAAGGTTAGAGACTGGCCGATAACCGGCAAGGGCGTCAACATCCAAAGATGGTTTCTTGAGCAGGGGCCGTACCACAGCCTCCTTGAGACAGCCCGGCACCCTGCCCTCCCCAAGGGAGGCATTGACTATCTCTGCCAGCAATGGCCCCAATGTCTCCCGGCTAGCCTTAACCAGCCAGGATGGGCATGGATCTAGTTCACAATAGGTGGCTCGAACAGTCCGAAGAGCATCCCCCGCATCTGAGGGTGACACCACCCGAAACTCATCCCATAAAACAGGACAAGAAGGGGCATCCACTGCCTCTGACCCAGTCCCTGCTGAAAAAGTTGCATCAAAATTGTGGTGAATTTGAGCGATTTTATCCTCAAAAAAGTCCACAAACAAATCACAGCGAGTATTTGATGGTTCTACGTCCAGGTGGAGGGAAACCGGACTGACCAGCCCCCTCACCACCCGGAACAGCTCAGCCAGGTGGGACTTAGTGGACGCAATGAGGACAGCAAAGAAAACCTTCTTTGCTGTCCGCACTGCAACAGCATAGGTACGTAACCAGACTCTATGCCACAACCGGTCAACTTCAGTATGCAAATGACGCCACTGTCGCTCTAACAGCCGCCCTTCCTGCTTCATCCGCCGCAGTTCCCCAGTATACCACGGGGACCTGCGTTGTTGACAATTCGGGAGTGGACGCCTGGGAGCCACATAGTTGATGACCTATGTTAGCATGATATTCCACCTGGCCACGGGGTCATCGAGTGAGCGGCCATCAAGGTCAGAGGAAACATCCCCTAGAGCTATCTGGAACCTTTCAGGTTCCATAAGTCTTCGGGAGTGAACCAACCTAACTGGTTCCTCCACACCCTCCCAAGGGCCGACATGTGCCAGGATATCTGCCTGGAGNCATAAGTCTTCGGGAGTGAACCAACCTAACTGGTTCCTCCACACCCTCCCAAGGGCCGACATGTGCCAGGATATCTGCCTGGAGAAGATAATGATCCGTTCACAACAAGAGCACTGTTGATACCTCCCCCACCAATGGATCCCCCACATCAAGGCCTGTGCAAAATATCATGTGCAGGGTATGTCCTCCAACATGTGTGGGGCCCACTACTCTCTAAGACAGGCCCATGGTTGCCATGGCAGCCATGAACTCATGCTGTGCCCCTCCAAGACTGGCATCGGCATGGATATTGAAGTCCCCCAGAACTATCATCCTGGGGGACCGCAAGATCACCTCCGACACCAGCTCGGTCAGTGCATACAGGGAGGCTGCCATACAGGTGGATGCACGGTATATCAGCAGTATCCCCACTCTCTCTCCAGCCAAATCCAACCCCAGGTGGAGACCCTCTATACCCACGATAGATTGCACAGGGAATCTCCTCACAGCCGAGGTATCCCTCAAAATAATGGTGACACTGTGCCCCCCCTCCCCCAATCCCTCCAGTCACGGCTGATGCTGCACAGAGTACCCAGCCAGAACAAGATCAGCCAGTGTAGGCCCTGATTAATTGTCCAGCCAGGTCTCCGTGACACATGCAAGGTCAGCTGCCTGGTCCAGGATCAGCTCCCGGACCGCAGTTGACTTGTTAGCCACCGACCTCACATTTATCAGCATCAAGCCAAAACCAGGGGCCCTCTGAACCCCGATCATCTCACCACCTGCCTGGAGGCCAGTGAGCAGGCCAGAAACACACCATCTGTCCCATCTCACAGGTCGAACCTGCCTCCCAAAAGAACCATAATTCCCCCGGCCCAGAACGATCCCTCTTTAAAACTCATACATTTTTTTAAAGGCCAGCCCTTAGGCGTGGCCCTTAGCTGGACCGGGGGGAGAGATTTTTTGTTGTTTTAAGGGGGATTGGGGTGGGGATGAGGTGTTTTCTTTTTGAGGGAGGAGGACAAGGGGACTGGGTTAGGGAGGGAAGGGCTGACCCCCTCAGTGTGAGGGAAGGGCGCAGCCCTTTGAGAGGGAGAGATCCTCCGGTGACAGAGGAGGATGGGGGGTGTTTTGGGGGGTGGGGAATCTCCCTTGGGGGGCTGGCGGGACGACCTCGGGGGGGTCAGTGGAGCAGATCGGGGGGGCGGGTCTGCAGCCATAGGGGTCATTCTGGGCTGGGGGAATTATGGTTCTTCTGGGAGGCGGGTTCAACCTGTGAGATGGGACAGATGGTGTGTTTCTGTCCCACTCACTGGCCCCCAGGCAGGTGGTAAGATGATTGGGGTTCAGAGGGCCCCTGGTCTTGGCTTGATGCTGATAAATGTATGAGTTTAAAAAGATGCATGGGTTTAAAAGATGTATGAGTCCCTTGTTCTAGGGTTCTCAGCACAAAAGACCCTCATATCAAGTGTGCTTTGTGTTTAGGAGAGGGGCATATGTTGACTCCTTTTAAACACTGTGAGCAGGGCCGGCCTTAGAATTTGCAGGGTCCAGGGCAAAGATAAATTGTGGGCCCCTAGTGGCCCCACTCCCTCAGGGGTACCCTATGTGGGACCTTAGAGGCAGTCATGTTTAGGGCCCTACTGGGGGGGGAGCGGGGGCCTCCCATCCTGCTCTGATGAAAAAGGGGGCCACTGTGGGGCCCAGAGCAATCACTCTGTGTTGTCCTGTGGCAAGGCCTGTGCCTGTGCCTGTGCCTGTGCCACCTAGAACCCACAGGGAGCGGAGACTCCATTTGACAGGACTGCTGGCGGAAAGAGCACTGGCAAAAAGTGAAGACAAAGGGAGGGTCCATACAAATAGCAAGTCGTGAAGCTGTGTCAGAGCCACCACCAGTCCCTGTGCCTGTGCAGGCGGCAGAGCAAGTATGTCAGGTTGAATGGGAGAACATGGATCAGCACTTCATGGCTAGTGCTAGCGGAGCAGCCCAATGTTGTGGCACTGCTGCACTCAATGTCACCGGTCTGGATCCACAGACTAGACCTAAGGTGAGGTGAAGCAAGATAACACTATAGCGGCAGCAACCATCTCCAAGAAGCCTCCTCGGAGACACTCCTCAGGGTGTCGGTCCCACTCTCCTCTCCAGAAGTGATCTCCAAGGGGCTGATCCCCCTCCTAACACCATAATCTAGTGGAGAATAGCTCATGGGCCCAGGAGTGGATTGTGACCTACCTCTTAGCCACCCCCACATAAGATTATTTCTGTGGCTTCGGCTCCTTGTTACCATACTTGGTGCTAATTCAGCAGCAGACTGGAACTGAGAAGGTTGGTGCCAGTTTGACTGTAACACAGTGACTCTTGGACCTGTCTCAGAAGCTACACGAACAATCAGTGTTAAACAAAGAGCCACAACATGGCTTGCCTGTACAGACCAGTCACAGTGAACGGAGGAGGACGCCTAGTTTCTGCCAATACTGCTTCCCTGCCTTGGGACTCATGAGGACCAGAAACCCACAGCATCTAGACCAATAGTGCTAAATGCTGATGAGTGATTACTGCCCATCAGCTGTTGATGCTAAACAGCTGATGGGTGTTCAGAGCTGAAGTGCATCCCTAGAGCTTGTGCTGCTGTGGTCAGATGGCCCCGATGTGTTGCCAATATGTCCATCTCTGTTTTCTCTGAGCCAGGCAGATGTGGTTGTGAAGAGCTGAAAGTCATAGGCAGAAGAACCACCATTTGTGGTCCAAGAGCTGCAGAGGGAGCGTCACTGCTCTAGCCATTGCTGTTTCTGAGAAAGCTCGAAGGGCTGCAGCAGAGGTCCAGACCCAGACCTCCAGACCAAGCTCCAGGAGTGCCCAGAGAAACAAAAGGAGCAAGTGGAATTGTCTCTATTCGACCACCCATCTGGTATTCTGAGTCATCTTTCTCATAGCTCAAGCATTTTCTAGATAAGCCATGTGGGACTGAAGACATCTTTCTAATTTACAGATTTATCAGGGGTATAGCTACCATGGAGTAAGCTGGTAGCTCCAGACCATGGAGTCTGCTGAGCTTGGGCCCTGGACTCTAGAGGGACCTTTGCAAGCAACCTCAGTGCCACTAGGACATTTTCAGAGAGGGTGGGGGAGGGATCAGGGTCAACACTCTGTCCCCACCCACCCTGAACGTTTTCTAACAGTGCTCAGGCTGCTTGCAAGGCATTCCACCAAGAAGGAAGTTTTCAGAGTGGGCAGGGGTGGAATGTTGTCCCTGTCCCCACCCACTCTGAAAACTTCCTTCATGGTGGGGATGCTGCCACTCTGAAGGCTTGCTGGGAGCCAGGATGACACCACTTCCTTTGCAGTGGGAGGCCAAGGCTAGCTAGGAGCTAGCACTGCTGTTTAAGGAAACCACACCCCTTGCTCTAAGGGGGGGCGGGGCATAATTGGGACATGAGTCCGGGCCAACCACAGGCTTGGTACAATACTGATATTTTTAGTGATTGCTAAAATTGCTCGAGTAACTAAAGATCACCACAAGAATAATAGGTTGTGCCTTGGACCACTTTCAGAGTCAGTCAAGAGAAATTTTGATCTCATTCTGTCTTGATTCTCTGTAAGAAATATCCATTACAATCATAGCTAGGGTAGCCATTGTTTTTTTTAAGTGTTTGTCCGTTGTCCTTTCCCTACGCGTTTTTGTCCTGTATTTTCCACGCACTGCCGGTGCTGTCACTGTCACATACACCCCCTCCTGAAGTCATTATCTAATATCTCATGACTCATGGCAGGAACAGCGGCGTTGTCAGCATATGGACTTGGAGAGGAGTCAGCAATCCCAGCGGGGGGGAGGGAGGGGGCGAGTGCTACAGTTACCATAGTGTCCAGATTTTCTAGGACACGACCACTTTTTTTATCCACTCAAACCCATCTGGCTGGATTTTTAAAATATGCCCCCATGGCCAGGATTTTGCTGGTACCCTTGCATCCCCCTTCCCCACACTTTGCCCAGTACTTGTTGTTCAGCCCTGGCTGGGGGGGGGGGAAGAGCCCTGAGCCAGCTGTGCTCCTCCTCCTCTCCTCTGCCTAGCTGGCTGCTGCCGCCTTCTTCCCCCACCACTGTCCTCAAAGCGTGCAGGCAGGGAGGCTGGCTCCGATCAGGATCTCCCACAGGCCCCCGGTCCCAGCCTCAAACAGGTGGCTCCCCCACTCCTAGTGTGCCTGATGCATCGCTCCAGTTGGGACCGTCCCAGTCAGGGCCGGTGCCCCCCCACCCCCAGTGATTCTGGGAATGTGTCAGGGGCCACCCTACAATCTCACTTTTTTACACTGACCCATCCCAGTAGTTCACAGTGACATTCTTTGTTATTGTCATGTTACATCTTGATGCGATTGTAAATACATTTAACACTTCCTGCCACTTCCTTTTTTCACTCACCTGCTCTGGTTACACCAATCAATTCAAATTTACAAATCATCCTACTTAGTTTTGATCACAGCTAGGTCAAACTGTCCTTACAACACCTGATGTGGAGATAGTTATGCTTGTTTCTTGTGTTTATATAATTGGTGGAGACAGAGTTTGATCTTTAAAAGTGCTATATAAACAAATTCTGCCTGAATTCAATAACAAGGTGTGGGTGCTGAGCTCCATGAAAATTCATTCCTTAATAAACACACTCCAATTCCCCTTAATTTCCAGTTCCAAATCACATTTGAACATTTTTGAACCCAAGAGACTAGTGTCTCCATCTTTTGAAATAAAGACCAGTAAATCTACATAGGCTGCTTTCCTCCCAGGTGGCATCTCAATGTGCTGTGAAACGGAAGGAATGAATGGAAGGATTTGAAGGTAAATGCAAAATTAGCACTTGGATTGAAACATTTATGTACCGACTATCATCTTGCGGCCAAGAATGTCACATTTTCTTTCTACTGATACAGCAAAGTTGCTTGTCATTGTATGGCTCAACTTGCAAAATTAGGAGAGTTAATCACTCAGAAACGTTTGTTTTCAAAGACCATTTGTGAAAACCATCTGCCCCCACCCCCTTTGTTGAAGCCGTTTTTCTTTTTCCACCAGATGCAGGTTTTGAGGACAATCCAGGTTTTAAAAAGTAAACTTCAGAATTCCTTTGAGGGCTATATAGCAAGTTAAACATTTGCCAGTTCTAGTTAGTGTTAATGGCTTCCTAACTATAATGCTGGTTAGCGCTAGCCACCTCTGCCTTTTTCTTCCAAGTGAGACATCTGTCAGCTGCCGCCTTTGAATTGAGAGGGGAAAAAAACATCTCTTTATAGCCAAAGGTGTAGCTTTAATATGGATAAGAAGTGCTGCTGAACTAGGGCCCCCAAGCTGGGGT
The DNA here is from genome assembly GCA_003113815.1 of Sphenodon punctatus. Lineage (NCBI taxonomy): Eukaryota > Metazoa > Chordata > Lepidosauria > Sphenodontia > Sphenodontidae > Sphenodon > Sphenodon punctatus. The sequence continues at coordinate 2,454,560 of QEPC01000892.1, forward strand.
GTAGGGGGTTACTATGGTGAAGTTGTGTCCCCCATTCCATCTTCTGTGCTACGGCCCATTCCAATTTAGCTATGCCCCTGTTTAGAGCCTGCTAAATTCCAGCCTTTTCAGTCTGATGCAGCCCACTCTTATTGTCAAATCCCAACTAAATGCTTTATTTAATTTAAACAAAGTGTTTTTTTTCTTTTGTATCTCACTCTTCAACATGAAGAGCAAACTACCAACCAGTCACTGACCAGTTATTTTGGGCAATTGTTTGGGTGCTATGCAATCATTTCCACTATTACTACTAGGGAGGCAAAAATACAGCATCTGCTTAATCTACGTATGCTGGCATAGATTTAGGAACCTCCTAGCTAGCAGATTTTGCATCTCACTAAACCAGTTGTAACTTGATCTAAGTGCAATAAAAACACTAAAGACAACAAGAAGCCTCTTCAAGAATGGCCCTTGTCCCAGTAGTACAATCTAATCAGGTCAGCTCTCACTCTCGAAGTGCTGCACCAGGGCAAGACCCCACGAACTTCATAAGCAAGAAGAAAATGTTTTGGAAAAGGCAGTTTAGATGCTCACTTACAATCATGTGGAAGAAGTACGGAACCTTCCATTGAAAGAGAAATGGAAACTCAACATTCCTTCCCTGACCTTGAAATACCTACCAAAACAAACATACCTTTTCCATCATGGTTTCCTTAGCTCTGCACCCTTATTATTGCTTATTTTTGACACTCTTTATACCAGGGTGGCCAGACTTATGGAGGACGGGATCCACTTGTTCTAGGTGTTATTTTCAAGCAATCTCCCAGAACCTCTGAAGTTGGTTCTGGCACGCTAGGCCAGAACCACGCTTTCTGTCTCCCAGCACTAGTAGATCATCTAGTAGTGATCTACTACTCTAGTACTGGTAGTAGTTGCACTACTAGTACTAGTGCTACTACTAGTACTAGTACTCAGCAACTGATCTCAAGAGTGGAGAGAAGCACTTCCCATTAGAAAGTCTTCTCTGCCATACTGGAGGAGCTCTGCTAGCCTGTCTCCTCCCTGGACACTCTCTCTAGGAGGGCAACAGTCCCACTCTCCTCCCCAGAGGCGATCTCTGAGGGGCTGGTCTCCCACCCCACTTCATTATCTACTAGAGATCTACTAGTAGTAGATCATGATCTACTGCTTGGCCACCCCTGTCTTCTACCATCTTATTCTCCAGGATCTCTTCCTCTTGTATCTAAGCTAAACATAGGTGCTACAACTGCTTAGCTTCTTGACTGTATCTCTCTCTTCTCTCCGTTCCCCTCCCCCTTGTCTTCCCTCCCCTTGTCAATTCTAGATTGTAATCCCTTTGGGGCAGGGAACTGTCTCTAATCAGGACTCTTCAGCTCCAGGCACATTGCTGGTAATTTAAAATGAAAAAATGAGAATAAATAAAATAGAAACATCCGACATCGCAGCTTCTGATTTCCTGAAGCTGTAGGACACTGTACTTGGGTGATCCTATTGACGGGTTATTTCACAGGATTTGAGGGCTTTTGAAAATATGTGCCGGCATGCAAATAGTTAAGCCAAACACAGCTGTTAACTGATAAGGAAATCCGGTTAATACCCCATCCAAGGTTAAACATACTTGGTGTAACAACACATTTCCCCCCTATATGAGAGTTGTCCATGGTAGAAAAGGAGAATTAATGAACCTCATTGACTTTCTTAACAAGTTTGAATGTGCAGGCCTTCTCACAAGCATGCATTTTCCCATGACGTTTTACAGGTGGGTCACGTTTTGTGAGATGCATATCTCGGCTTTCAAAGGAATGCACATGGGTCAGGCTCCAGCAGAGGTTCCCAGACTGTAGGTCAGAACCACAAGTGAGTTCTTGCCATCTATTACTTCTTTTTTATGTAGTGTCAACAATGTGCCTGCCACTGACTGTACAGTCATGATAAGTGACAGGTTCCTGCCCCAAAGGGGTTACCATCTAGAACGGACAAGTCAGGGGCCGGGGGGAATGAGAAGGGGCACATAGGGTGGAACAGGGATACCTTCATCAAGTTGAGAAGTTGCAGGTGCTCACATTTGGCTTAGGGACAGACAGTCAGGGACCCAGTTTCACATTGACAGCAATGGGGAAAATGCAGTAAACCCAGGTCCCTGTAGATTAGGGCTGGCCTTACCACAGGGCGACTCAGGGAAACTGCCCCGGGCCCCCACTCTTTCCAGAGACCCTGCAGTGGCCCCTGTCTTCACCAGGGCAGACTGTGGGGACCCTACTCCCTTCCAACAGGGGCTCAAACACAACCACCTTTAGGGTCTCGCGGATGGTGCCCTCAAGGGGGAGGGGACATCAGGGGCCCCGCATTTTATCTTCCTTCTGGGTCCTGGAAATTCTAAGGCCAGGCGGCCAACCCTGCCGTAGATAGTGTAAGGAGAAGTGTATAAATAAGGAATCTATGGGGGTAGGGGAAAGGGAAAGCCTTTCAGAGGAGGTAGGTTTTTAGGAGGGATCTGAAGGTTGAGAAGGAACTCAGTAATTGTAAGTCGCCCTGAGCTGCCTGTGGCAGGGGGGGCAAGGTAGTCAATTTTTAAAATAAAATAAATTAGCAGCGCATATGGAATTCCACAATTCATTCATTCATTCATTCATTCATTCATTCACACTCTCTCTCTCTCTCTCTCTCTCTTCTCCCAGGCTGAAAACCTGGGTGACCAGAGGAGGCTGGACCCCATCAGTGATGGAAGTCCCTATCCCCTGGTCACAGGGCCAGCAACCATTATCACCTGAGGTGGCATTCAGATGTTCAGTTTGTGTCCAAATTTTACAAAATTCGAATGTATCTTGCATGTACAGCAGTGTGAAAGCAACATTGTATTCGGTATTAACTGGTGTGAAATATTTCCTGCATGTGAAGGCAACTGTACTTTCAAGTACACTGGGCCCCCCTGCACTTTCTTGGCTGGACAGCAGGCTGCAGCCAGTTTCTCCCCCAATAAGTTCTTCTGCCTCCCCTCCCTGGCTCGAGCCCCCATCCCTCACTTGCCTCTGCCTCCTAGTAGTGCTCCAGCAGCAGCAGAGGGGGACACCAATCGGACTGTGAGATAACGCTGTTTGTTTACAAACAACTCCTCCCCATGTGCTGATCAGAAGGTTGTTACCTTGTAAAGAAGGTTCTTCAAGATGGCTCCCAACATTCTCACAACTGGGTTGTGCGTGCTCACCCTATTCAAATAATAGACCACATGATGGTCTTGAGCTCCTCTAGTATAAAAAGCGCTCTCCCCTTCAGAATGACAGTTCCTTCCAACTCTTTGTAGGCATATAAGAAAAAAAATCCCATCCACAGTGGTGTAGTGCTAAATTGAGAAGTGCAGGAGCTTATGAGGTTGGTGGGTCACTAAGACTGGCCGGGCTGCCGGTGGCAAAGCCGCCGCCGAGCATAGGAGCGGAGCCTAGCCTAGGGCAGAGCCTAGCCTAGGGGCGGAGCCAGGGGAACGGTAGGTGGAAAAAACACACATAAACCAGAAAACCACACATAAACAAGCGACCTCCACTCCCCCCACCATGTCCCCATGTGCCCCCAGAAAACCACACATAAACCAGAAAACCATGAAAGCCATGTGCCCCCAGAAAACCACAGATAATGGCTCCGATTATGCCACAAGGCAGTCATGTATAGCTTTCTAACCCCACTGTGCTTGAACCCCATGTGATAACATAACTCTCCCAAAAGGTGTGGGAGATTAATCTTTTGTTAATCAGTAAGGGCATAAAATGATATGATTATATATGAAATATTCTCTTGTATTCTGCAATACTGACACAACACACCAATGCAACTATTTACAGTATATTTATTCACAGGAACTTCCTTAGGTTTTTTGCAGCATGTTGGAACCTGCCAGGATACATTTCAGGGCTGACCAGGATGCAGACAACAGACTTGACTCTTTATCCATATCCATATTTACTAGGGGTGGGACCCCGGGGTAATTACCGGATACCGGATTTACCGGTTTCCGGTTCTCAAAGAACCGGATTCCCGGATTAAATCCGGTATCCGGTACCGGTTTTATTTCATTGATTTCAATGGGGCACTGTGTCCCCATTGAAATCAATGAAATACAATTAATTCCTCCCCCCTCCC
>QEPC01000892.1:2462378-2477046 GCA_003113815.1 Sphenodon punctatus
CCCCCCCCCCCCAGTATAGGCCTCACCATGAAGTTAGGCCCTACGCCCCACCACCAGGTCCCGCACCCCCCCACCGCTAGGCCTCACCACTGGTTTAAACCCCTCCATGGGTCCCGCTCACGGCAGCCTAAAGCCGCATCACGGGCCTTTTTCTTCAGCAGCCAAAGCCGCTCCTCCAGGTCCTCTGGCTGCATTTTTCAGCCCTCATTCGACATGGGGAAGGCAAAGACGAAGACACGAGGAGGTAAGAAAAAGAAGGTGACAGACGCGGGGAATAGGCTTGGGGAGGAGCCTGCAGGTGGGCAGGGGTACGGAACGCTGGCATTTTCTACTGGCATGGGGGGGGCAGCAGCAGTCCTGGGGGCCCTCCAGGACTGGTTCACGGGGTGCGAGGCCCTAATGGGCCGCATGGCTGCGGTGTGAGGGCACCCCCCCCATCCCCTATCATCATCCGGAGCAGGGTCTTATGGCCACCTTATTCCCTGCAGAGCAACAAGTACAGGCCAATTTCCCCCTGGGGTTCCTTCCTCTGCCAGGGGCACCAGAGCCGGGGATGGGCCATCTAGGATATCAGGGACTGCTGGGGGTTGGGGTGCTACCCCCTGGGTAAGACAGGGAACTGCTGGGGGTTGGGGTACCACCCCCTGGGCAAGCCAGGGAACCGCCAGGCAGTCCAGGGTTGGGTTACCCCCCTGGCGAGTACTCCTCAGGGTATGTGGATCCAGGACCTGGTGGTTCCGGAGTGCAAGGCCAAGGAACTACCAGTTCAACAGGTATGCTAGCAGAACCTAGACGGGGCAAGAGAGTCGTGGTTCCCCCAGCGAGATATAGGAACGAGGAGGGGTTGCCGGGCCCCAGTCTTGGGCCCATATTTCAGCCCCCCCACATGGAGTAAGGGGCGAGGACGATTCGTCAGGTCAGCCCCTTCCACCCCCAGCTGGGGGTGTGGTGGAGGTGCGGTCAGTTTTGTTCCCCGCAGGGACGATGATTGTCATCAAGGACCAACTGCCGGGGATGAAGAAGGAGTGACACCAGGTATAGCAGAGGCCCTCCAAAGGATCGCAGTGCTCGAACTAGGACTCCAATGGATGGCCCAAGACTACCAACCACAGGTGCTCGGGGCGGATGCAAGGAGCCAGGCCCAGGGCTACGGAGGTATGGGGGACCCTGGCGTGGGGGGTTTTGGAATTGGGTGACCCAAAACTCTCTGCCAGTGAATGGCGTTTCTCCGACAGCGGGCAGCAGAGGCTGGGCCCCAAGTAGGGGTGGGCAAGGTATATGGCTGGGTCACACCGCCAGCAGAGGCTGGGCCCCGAGAGGGGGCAGCCAAGATATATGGCCTGGTCACATCACCTCCTGGGGCACAGGAGTTACTGCTATTCCCCTGGCAGCGTCTATTTTCCCAGGGTTTACTGGGCCACCATTGGGGTCGACGCCCCCTACTGCAGGGCAGGTTGGGCAAGAGGTCAGGGCTACCGAGTCTCCCCGCCTATGGTGGAACGGGGCATGGGTTCCCGCCCTGGGACAACACGGCCCACCCCCCACCGTGATTGGGGGACGTTTAGTATATGGACCTCAAGCTACCCAGGTTTGGTCCCTGCAGCATGCTGGGAAGCAGGTTTGGTCTCCGCAGCATGCTACCACGGTGGGGCAGCAGGTGTGGTACCCGCAGCAAGCTACCCCTGCTAGTTTGGCTGGAACTGCATGGCCCCCGGCCCTGTTGGGTGGGGGATGTGCAGACGTCTCGGCCCCCATTGGGGCTCACCTGCTACAGCCCACCAGGGAGAAGATATGGAAGGGAAAGTACTTGGATATCTTCACACTGTTATTAACAGACCCCTTACCCGACCCTAGGGAGAAGGGAGATAGTAAGGAGAATGTGAGCTTTAAGCGCCCCAAAGTTGACCTGAACTGGGTGAACTGGACGTTGGCTTACTCCATCTACCAGGGCATCATAGTACAAGCTTACCCCGAGCATGCTTATGCGCTCATGAAATACGCTGACATTGTCCATCATGCCTACAAACAGGCCCATCAGGAGCCTGGCTCCGATACGACGAGGCTTTCCGCCACAGGGCGTCATATACCCCAGGGCTGAGATGGGACATACACGCCCCGGATCTGTGGTTAGACTCCATGAATGGCACAGCCAACGTCCCGAGAACAGACAGCGGGCACGTTTTAACCCATGGAGGGGGTGGCACCTTCGAATGACACCTTTCAGAGCGAGGGCCGGAAGGCCCAGTCACCAGGGGGGAGCTTTTGCTGGGAATTCGCACGCTCAGGGAGGTGTGGGCATGCAGGATGCAGATTCCGGCATGCATGCATGCCCCATCTGTGGGGGAAATCACGCTGCAGCTGCATGTAACAAGGGGCGATAGGCCTGGGGAAAAGGGAGGTACGGGCAAGGACCCCCCGGAAATGGAGGTCAAGGAACCCGAGCGGGAAGGAGTGCGAGAAAGAACTCCAACCCAAGGGCTCTGGCCTTTGCAACTCACCCAGACAGAAGTGAGGTGATGTATATAGTCGAAGGTTTTTGTTATGGTTTTAGGATTCCAGCAAGGGCAGTTCACCAGGGCAGGGTGGCCCCCAACCTTAACTCAGTTAAGGGTTTGGACTATGTGGTGGAAGCCAAACAGAAGAAGGAAATCTAAGAGGGGAGAGTAGCCAGCCCTTTCCCGTCACCACCATTGCAGGACATGATCATATCCCCTTTAGGGGTGGTCCCCCAAAAAGCCCACGGTGAGTACAGGCTGATACACCACCTGTCCTAGCCGCGGGGGCAGTCGGTTAATGGTGCCATTCCCAAGGAACTCACATCAGTACAGTACGTGCCGTTCGATACCACAGACCAGCTAGTAAGGTCAGCTGGCCCGGGCACGCTTTTAGCCAAACGTGACGTTAAATCTGCTTTTCGCCTGCTGCCAGTCCACCCAGAAAGTTTTCACCTACTTGGTTTTCATTTCCAAGGTCTTTTCTTTTTCGACCTGGCAATGCCTATGGGCTGTTCCGTTTCATGCTCTGGGTGGTCCACCAGCAGGAAAAAAACGGGAAATAACAAAATATCTTGATGATTTCCTCTTCATCGGTGGGGTGGGTACATGGGACTGTATAGTGCTGATGGAGACTTTCCAGAAGGTGACTGAGGATTTGGGTATCCCCCTAGCCCCAGAAAAGACCGAGGGACCTGCCACAACACTTACATATTTGGGCATCGTCAACCTTGACACGGTTAGGTCTATTTCATACCTCCCAGCAGAGAAGTTAGAAGGCCTTCACGCAAAAGTGCAGGCTTGTCGCACAGCAGTAAAGGTGACAGTTAAGGATCTTCAGTCTTTGGTGGGAAGCCTGAATTTCGCCTGCAGGGTGGTGGCCCCAGGACGGGCCTTTTTGTCCCATCTATATGTGAAGCTCTGCGGTAACCCACAGCCACATCACCATATACGGGTGAACAGGGAGATGAGGGAGGACCTGCAGACTTGGGCAGTTTTCCTTTCAGAGTTTAATGGTATTAGCTTTTGGAGGGAGGAATTGAGGCTGGAAGCTGAGTTGCAGGTGCACTCCGATGCGGTTAGGGGTCTGGGATTTGGGGTTTTCTTAGGGGAAGATGGTGTGCCACTAAGTGGCCCCAAGAATGGATGGAACAAGGGATAAACTGGGATCTGACGTTCCTGGAATTTTTCCCGATCGTAGTGGCAGTGCACTTGTGGACAGAACACTTCGCAAACCACGCCGTCCTTTTTTGGTGCGATAATATGGCCGTGGTGCATGTAATTAACTCCCATGTCATCCAGGTCCCCCAGGGTTATGGGGCTGATGAGGGAATTCGTATTAATGTGTTTGCGGCACAATATTTTGTTCATAGCCAAACACGTGCTGGGTACGAGCAATGGCATAGCAGATACCCTTTCTCGCTTCCAGATGGAGCGCTTTCGCTCCCTGGCGCTTGGAGCTTGCCCAACACCAGAGCCCCTGCCGCCGGTGGTGTGGAGCCTTGGGTCCTGGAAGTATTCAGCATCATACAGAGATCCCTGGCTGTACAGACCTGCGAAGCGTATGATCGGGCATTTAGGGAATTCCAACAATTTCGGTCACAGAGGGGTTGGTCGGTAGCTTTCCCAATACGGGAGGCACAAATGCTACAATTTGCCCTGCATTTAAGACATAAAAGAGCAGTGGTAGGGACCATCGCAGGTAAGCTGTCCGTCCTTAACTTCATGAGCCGCCTCGCTGGCCGCCCCACACACCCCAACGCAGGTTTCTTCATCCGGAGGATGCTGGAGGGATGGTCTCAGGAACAGCCCAGACACCCAGATAGCCATGCCCCCATCACTCCCCCTCTTTTTGGTGAGGATATGTAGTGTCCTCCCCCAAGTGTACATGGATCAGTACGAGGCTGCACTGTTTGCGGCAGCATTTAAAATCGCCTTTTGGGGGGTTTTCAGAGTCAGCGAACTGGTGACTGAGTTGGCTCACGATAACATGGACAGGGTACTCTCCCTTGGGGACGTACGCATAGGGCAGCATACCTTGCAGTTCAGGCTCCAGGGGTCTAAGACTGACTAGAGGGGCAGGGGACAGGCGATTTCTTTGGGTAGGGATGGGGCCAGTGAGCTGTGCCCAGTAGCGGCCCTCGAATGGTACTTACGAGCCCGCCCAATGATTAAAGGCCCATTGTTTTGCCATGCGTCAGGTTCCCCACTAACCAATTGTCAATTCTCCACCATTCTGCGGAGGGCCCTGGGCTACCTTGGCCTTTCTGCCAGGGAATATGGGTCCCATTCATTTAGGATAGGGGCAGCAAGCTCCACCGCCACGGAAGGGTTGCCAGAGCAGGAGATTATGGACCTAGGTAGGTGGCGATCCAGGGCCTACAAAAGTTATATCCGTGGCCTCCCTCAATAACTATTTCCGTTTTATTGTATTTGTGCTCCCAGGTCAGCCAAGGTTCCCACAGAGAGATGCAATTTGGATAATCGGCCACAGTCTGGTGCACTGGACGGGGAAGGCAGCCATGCAGACCCACTGAGGGACACAACTGGGCCTCTCTGCCATAGTCGTGATCCATTGGAAAGGGCGCAGTGGGATGCGGTGGCACCACCTATTACCGTGCCTCAGGGCGGAATCAAATAGGCTTCCGCCTGGCGTATTGGCCAAAATGATCTGACGACAGTAAATGGGGTGCAGCTAACAATCAACATCAAGGGTGACATAATGGAAATTGAAAAGCTGTTTCCAGGGGTAAAAAATTGCTTGGACCGATCTCGTGGCACGGTGTAAGTGAGTAGGTGCTGTGCACTCCAAAAAAGTGGACAAAGCTCACCGCAACATCACCAAGGATGTCGGGAAGTGGGTTACCAGTAGGGGCGGAGCACGGGGTGACACATGTGGGGATTACATATCACAATCCTCATTTTTTCAAGGAGGATGTGGGGTATTTGTCCCCAGCTGGAAACGACAGCTATCTCGCCATGCTGAAAGCGGAGATGATTGTTTGTCTGGGGAATGGTAGCAGTGATGGTGGGGGTCGGGCCAGTCCGAAGTAAACATCGGCTGTCCCTTAGTGGCGGGGGTCCAGTACGGGTTTAGATTTGTACATAGAAATTCAATAGTATTGGAGTCATCTCCTTAAGAGATGGGGAAGCTACACCGGGCGCATAGGCAGGGCACGGCCAGCGCCAGGGGTAGCATCCCAAGGAGGGGTGTTATGTGACGGCGGGCAGGGACATGCATGGTCCCCAAGCTTGCAGCACCCAGAATCCTCACTCCTGTCCAGAAAGGACACTGTCCCCTTTTGGTCCAAGGCCCAAGCCGAGGGGAAAAGGGGAGACGATGGATGATGCTGGGGAATGGAATTGGAGGGCACATCCAGGCCATGACCCCTGGACTTGGGTGTTGGTTTAACAATTAATGCGGGTGGGTACTGGACCCTGAATTGCTAGAGGCAATTTCCTCCACCAGGTTAATTTGATTCAAATAAAGAGTGCGGCCGTTAAAAACCCAAGAATTGTGTCCTTGTCTCATTCTGGATGCACCACCAAACTGTGAAGGAGGCAGGAGCTAGGAGAGAGCTCTGCCTCAGCCAAGGGAGAAAGCTACTGGAGGAGGGCTGCTTGGGAGCAGCCAAGGAGATGGCTTAGGGAGACATGAGCAGGAATGTGGGGCTCTGTCTTCATACAAACCCTACTCCGAGGGGGTGGCCTGAACTGAAGGGTTTGGTGGGCTGGAGGAGGGATTGGTGTCTGGCCCATGGAGTTGCGAGTACAAGTAACTAAGACTGAAAGAGGTATCTCGTGCCTGAGAAGGGACTCTGCCCGACCAGAGAGAAGGGATTGAATGGAAACGCCCGTGCCTCTAAAGCCTGAACTGTGAACAGAGATTGTGTGTACATAGATATGGTGGAGGACTTGACACTGTAAATAAAGGACACTTAAGATAGATTCCCTGAGAACGTGATTTGATCGACAGTATCCTGAAGAGACTTTTACTCTGGGCAGACTGAGATACATTTGGCATGTCTTTGTCAGTGGCTGGGGTCACAGGATTAAATGTAAATCTCAACATGCGGTCACACAAGCCTTGAATCAGCAGCCCCTCCTGGGGCAATGGCCAAATCTGTAGTGCCATTGCCATACTTCTTCCTGGGACCTGCTTTTCCCTGGAAAGCACACCCCCCCCTCCCAACTTCCTGACTGGCTGCTTGTCCAGGTAAAAGACCACACAAACAGAAGCTCCTGGAGGGTTTTGTGGCTGTGGAACAACATTTCTAGTTTCTGTGGCCTACTTTACTGACTGTGCCTCGTTCCCACCCCAGCCTTCTTTCCCATGGCTGCCTCCTTGTTCCCCAAGATGGACTCCCTGGCTCTGACCCTTGGCTACGGCTTCTTGAGCTTGACTCTGGACCATCACATCTCAGTTTTGGTGCCTACCTGATGATCCCCTTGCCCTGAACCCCTTCAGGCTATCCTTGCCTTGACTCTCGACCCACTCCAAATATCCAGCTTCTACCTCCTGGTACCTGGTACCTTTACTGACATGACTCCTAGCCCTGATCCTACATCCCAGATGGCTGCCCCTAAACCCTGACAGTTCAATCAATCAATCAATCTGGTTTATTTGCATAGCCTGAGGCCACTGCATACACACATCAGTACAAAACAACATATACAACACAAAAGTGCTCCTAAAGTAAAAAATTATCTCAGGGTAAATTGGACAATAGTCAATTAAATGTAGGTATAACTATATCCCTATAGGGATTAAAAATAGATACAATAATCATAATACAATAATCATAAGCTCAGCTTCCATCAGGGATAAGTTCATATAAATCCCATGTAAATCACAAAGGTGCAATTGTCCAGAGACCCTAAGCTAGCATGATAATGCAAATTCAGTAATGAAACTATAAAATTAGACAGTTCATTAAACCTAACCATGTAAAAGGTATAATTTGTTAGCCTAGGAGATTAAACCCAAATTTAAAAGTTGCCCTATCATAATAGTACACACACAAATAAATTATTTAGACCGTCCCCCTGAATTCCTGGACAGCAGCCCTACAAACGTCATCCACAGCTGCCAACTCGTCTAAAATGGAAAGCCTCGAAGAGGAGGTCCCCAACTGAAGGAAAAGAGGATAACTAGCTATTCGGGGACTTAAAGCAATAGGGCACTGTGAGCGGGACTGTTGATCCAAGGAGCCGGGGAAACCCTTACTATCAACTAAAGAGGCAGTGAGATTTGCCTCCGCTGGTATGGAGTCACTACGTGGACTAGGCAATGGGACCATTGGGGTAGCAGATGGAACTAGCTGGTTAACTAAAGACAGGGCCATGGAGGAACCTACTGGGGACTGGGTGGTTGGGGAATAGCCAACAGGGTCCCTCGGTGGACAAATGTCTTCCAAGGTCTCTGAGCTATCCCCCTTCTGGGCCAAAAGCTTAAGATTAATTGGAGCCCCAGATGCTTTTGAAGACTCTCTCCTTGTTGGCTGTATCAAATTAGGATTCGTCAGGGCCGCCGGAGTAATTGGATAATTTAAGCCAGATAAGGAGGCACTGACTGGATGGGAATGAGGAAAAAGCGGGACAACGCCAGGTCTTTCATACACTTGTCTGATTAAAACCTCCCAGGAAGACAGAGTGTTGTAATGGGCCCACAAATTATTTACAATAGATAAAGCATTAACATAAACAACAATACGCTGAATGGAGTCCACATATGGCAGCCGGATAAAACGGATGACCTGGTAAGCAAAGACTGTATATCCCAACAAATTGGAAAGGTGGGAAAGGATTCTGCTCTTAGAGTCCCAAAAGGAAAAATACCCCAGGGCTAAAGGAGCAATCCTAAAGGCCACGTCCATAGGCACCAGCTGGAGCTTGTCTCTGTTAAACAGAGGCGGAGGTCTAGAAATTGAGAGCTGTTGCCTGGGGGACACCAGGCAAGGCTGATCAGGGTACACTAAAGTCTGGCTTGCAGTGTAAGTCCCTGACTTGAGGTGGGCATGTTTATCCCCTCTTGTATCTGTATTACAATCCTTGAGTAGATCCTCCAATCCTTGAAGGCATGATTGAATTGCTGCCAACTGCAACTCTACTCCGTCAATCCGGGCTGTAACGAGGCAAGTCAAATCCCCTACCAACACAGTTAACTTCTCCAGCAGCACATGTAGGGATGAAGACTCCCCAGGGACAGATGAAAAAGCCCCTAACCCTTGGTTCTCACTGCTGCTTAATAGGGGTGACTGGGGGGCAATAGAACCAGTCTGCAAATCCCCCGTGTTCTTGCGGCCTGTAGAGTCAGACGCCGGAAGTGTAATCTCATCCTCAGCCGAAAACTTGGCCTCTGGCCATTGGGGAGAAAGTCATATAATTTAAGCTGTTGTCCCCTGGCCCTAGTAACCATGCCCTGTTTCCCTTTTTCAGTCATGGTCTAGGAAAGCAGGGCATCCAATCCTGCAACGCCCTAAACAGCACTCTGTACACTTCCAATAGCAGTGGCAAGGGGGGAGGCGCCCTTCGCCCGGCCCTCGTCTAAGGCCACGTGCACAAGGGCATGCCCTTGCGCACGCGGCCCTTAGGGGTGCTGCCCCGACGTGCACCTCCAGCGCCGACGTGCACCGCGGCGGCTTTTACCAGGACCTGGAAGTGCGGCCCTGCCTCCTCGCACACCTGCACGGGATCTCTTCCCAAGGAGTCCCCTGACTCAGTGGTACACTCCCTCTGTCCTCAGGCTGGGTAGTGGGCTCCGGATTCCACAGGTGACCCCCCTCTGGCGATCTGGAGGTGGAGGGCAAAGGTCCCCTGACAGTTTGAGAATCACTGTTTCAATTGTAAATTCTTACTCTGAGATTTTCTTCAAAGAAATTTCTATGCACAAAGTTCTTGGAACTCATTTCCATTAATGACACACTGAAAAGACCATTCCAACTTACAAACAGCTATCCATGGTCCTAAACAGCGGAGGATTGTCCAGATACAGGGATGCCCTGAGGAAGATGCTCTGAGATCCATCCCTGTATCTTTCACTCTCTCTTTTTTTTATTATTAATCTGTCTGATTTTTACACATAATTGTACCAGCTCTGAAGTCCTGCGCACAACAGTACACAAAAATCCCTGACTTGCTGCTTAAAGTGTATTCCTTAGAAACTTGTTGCCGAACCCTACAGAAGGGAGTAACAATGAACTTCAGCTGGGGAGAAGGTCCTGTTCTCAGAAGGTGGGCTCACGCGTAACACTGATTAAATCCAATGTCCATTGGGCCCTGGAACATGTATAAGCAATTCAAGTTCCAGCCCCGCTGTTGATCTGAACTCCCAATCTGCATTTATAGGGGGGCTGGAACGCCCATTGTCTCCACCACAAGCCCTTACCAAATGGACCACAGTGGGTGGAGGGATGGGTGCGCGCCCGTGGTGAGTGGAGGTGGATGTGCGCCCATCTCCACGCATCTCCATGCACGGGGCAACCGACATTGGAGCCCGTTGCCCATTTGTGGGTGAAGGTGGTTGGAGATGGGGAGCATACACGCACCCCTACCCACCACCCACGGTGTTCCCACGGGAACCCTCCCACCACCGCCAGCGACCTACGGCGTTCCTACGAATGCCCCCACCCGCCCACGTGTGCAGTGGGCGGGGGGTGCTCATGTGAAAAGGCCCACACATCACACTAATACGGGGTTCATTATACATGTTCCAAGGGGCCACAGACATTGGATTTAATCAGTGATACATGTGAGTTCACTCAGAAACAGCTGCCTCTGATTAGCCTTTCAGGCCATTCCACTCAGCTAAGCCCACTCCTTACGCACACACACCTCCCAACAGTCCCTATTTTATATTTTTTATTAATGTCACTGGGACGGAGAAGAGGGGGGTCCCAGAGAAGGGTTACCTGGCCACAGGGCCACACACACCCTAACACACCAACGCCGACCTGAGTTCCGGGGAGCGCTCTCTGAGTGAAGGTACCCATCAGGATAGTAGGTGGGTCTTTTGGTCTCACTGAGGCCAGACCCTTATCATCACAGGGCACTGAGAGCGTAAGGAACGACAGACCCACACCTGACACCCTCCAGCTATAACCCACACCAGGGAGAACGAGGGGTGTAGGGCAAGTGGGGAGTGCAGGATATGTGGGGGGAAACGAACGGGGATCAGGCCAGGGCAGAAGGGCACGGAAGGGCTCACACTCACTTTCACACCAGGCGGGAATGACAACCAGGACAGGCAAGGAAGGGCTTCTGACACGCACACAGTCACACTGCACGCTCTCAGTCTCACTCTCTTAACTCACACGGGAAAATATGGGGACAGGAAGGACTCACCACACTCAGACTCACACAATCCACACAAGTATTCCACAGCACAAAGCAACACAATAGCAACACTTAGCTTCACACAAGGTGGCCGGTTTCCTCCTCCACGTTCACCAGCACCGAGTGCTTCCCAACGCTGGGGTTTAATGCTTCTGGCCCCGCAGGCGTGCAGACTGGCACACGGGAGGGTGGGGGGTTGGTGTCCCCATTGCGTGAGATGCAGAATGCCTGCCTGGTCGGCGTCTCCCAGGGATGCTAGGGAGCCAGGGACTTGAGCCAATGGAGACAGCGCCACCACTGTGCCTCCAGGGGGCAGGGCTACTGGCGCTACAGGATTGGAGCGGCCGCAGCCCCGGCGCATGCCCTGACTCCGCCATTACCCCCGGAGGGATCTGCGACACGGAACCATAACAGTAACCCCCCCCCGACAAGCCCCCCCAGCCATGGGCCCAGGAGGGGCCAGGGCGTGAGGGGTGGCGGAGGTGGAATGCACAGACCAGGCGGGGGGCCGACACGTGGGCAGCGGGCTCCCAGGAGTGCTCCGTGGGGCTGTAGCCCTCCCAGGTACTGCAGGCGGCCATAGTGCCAACAAGGATAGCCTTGACTTCGTAGTCGGGACCTGTGAGAGCAGGGGGGTCAGGAGTGGGTTGCACACCGGACACGCCATCCAACGGGGGCAAGGCAGGTTTCAACAGGGAGACATGGAAGGTGGGGTGGATGCGGAAGCAAGGAGGGAGTTGGACAGTGTACGTCACCTCATTGACCTGACGTAGAATGGGGTAAGGCCCTATGTATCAATTGTCTAATTTTGCTGAGGGTCGTACGGAAGGGTAGTGTCTATGATTGATCCAGACATAGTCCCCTGGATGGAAAGTAGGTGCCGGTTGGTGATGCTTATCCGCGGCTGCCTTATAGCGCTGGCGTGCTTGTTGCAGAGTCCATGTAACTATGTGCTGGGCTTCCTGAATACGTCAGAGAAGAGCACCTGTGACCGCGACCTGGATCGATGGAAGATCAATTACGCCGATCTGGGGGTGGAATCCAGAAGAGACATAAAAAGGGGAATTCCCCAACGAGGCTTTGGGGGCGTTGTTGTAGGCAAATTCAGCAAAGGGTAACCACATGTACCAATCATACTGGAGATAGTTGATGTAGCACCGTAGATATTGCTCAAGTGTTTGGTTTACACATTCTACTTGTCCATTGGCTTGTGGGTGATACGCCGTAGTAGGTTTTAACGTCACATGGAGGGCACGGAAGAAGACCTTCCAAAAGCAAGCGACGAACTGCGTCCCTCTGTCGCTAACAATTTCCAGGGGCCATCCATGAAGTTTCATGACATGCTGAATATAAAGCAAGGCTGTCCGTCGTACTGTGGGTAGGCGCTTGCAATCCACAAAGTGGCCCATCTTCGTAAAGTGGTCTATTAACACTAAGATTGTGGTATAGGGGGTAGTTCCACAATAAAATCAAACCCCACACGTTGCTATGGTCCTTGCGGGAGAGGGGCCAATTGCAGGAGGCTAAGAGGATTTTTTCTGGGAAGTCTGGTGCGTGTGCAAATGGCGCACTTCTGTACATGTTGTTGCACGTCCTTCGCGATCATTGGCCACCAGAAGGACCGACGGATTAACTGCAATGTCCGCTGTGCCCCTGGATGCCCTGTCAATGGGGCTTCATGGTGGGCCCAAAGGATCTGCATGCGATAGGTAGGAGGAAATTCAAGCAGCCCCGGGTTGTTGGAGTCTTGGGGGCTTCCTGCTGGGGGAGCCTTGAGGAGTTGGTGTCTCTGGGCATAGGTGGAAGCAAAGACCTTCAGCTCAAGGACCGGCCCTCGCGGTCTCTCATCGTAGTCGTGGCCCTTGGTGTAGCGAGAGAGAGCATCTGCAAGGATGTTCAAGTGACCTGGGCAGTATCGAATAGAGAAGGTGAGACAGGCGAAAAACACCGCCCACCGAGCATGACGGGCGTTCGTAATTTGGGCAGTTTGTAAAAACGTCAAGTTCTTATGGGTGGTTGTTACAGTGACCGGGTACTTCGCCCCTTCCAAGTAATGCCACCAGGTCGTAAATGCTGCCTTGATGGCCAAGAGCTCTCTGTCAAAAATAGTGTAGTTGTACTAGTCTGCAGGGCTCAATTGTCAGGAGTAATAGGCACATGGAAGAAGGGGAGGATTGTCCTTCCCTTCTTGGAGGAGGACCACTCCAATTGCACCACTAGATGCATCCGACTCTACGTAGAACGGTTTGTTAAAGTCCGGATGCTGTAGTCGGGGTGCCAAGGTGAATGCCCTCTTTAGATAGTCAAAGCTATGTTGCTGTTGAGGCCCCCAAGTATACATCTGATTTTTCTTGAGCAGTTTGGAGAGGGGAAGGGTTACTTCGGCATAGTGGGGAATATAATGTCTATAGTAGTTGGCACTTCCAAGGAAATGCTGGAGGGGTTTTACCGCCTTTGGAATGGGCCAGCGTTGCAAGGCTTCTATCTTGTGGTGATCCATTTCAATTCCTGTTGGGCTAATGACAAATCCTAAGAATTCTATGGTTGTAAGGTGGAACGCACACTTTTCGCCCTTGCAATAGAGTCAGTGGACTCGTAAACGTTGCAGTACTTGACGAAGGTGTTGAACATGCTGCTTGATGTTTGTGGAGTAGATGAGGATATCATCCAGGTATGCAATGACGAACACATCAAGGAATTCACAAAGAACATCACTGATAAAGTGTTGGAACGTGGCGGGTCCGTTTGCTAATTCGAATGGCATCACTAAGTATTCATAATGTCCGTAGCGGGTTCTGAAGGCAGTCTTCCACTCATCCCTGGCTCTCACTTGGACTAAGTTATACGCCCCTCGGAGATCCAACTTGGTGTAGACTTGGGCCCCATGGAGCCTATTAAGGAGTTCCAGGATGAGGGGTAAAGGGTACCAATTCTTGACAGTTATACTGTTGAGGCCACGATAATCGATGCAAGACCGGAGTCCTCCATCTTTCTTAGGCACAAAAAAATGGGTGCTCCAGCTGGAGACCGGGAATGGCAAATAAACCCTTGCTTCAAACTTTCATCCAGATATTGCCGTAGTGCCTCTAGTTCTGGGCCTGCTAACGCATAGATGCTGCCGAACGGGGGCTCAGTCCCGGGAAGCAAATCAATCGGGCAATCGTACGACCGATGCGGTGGAAGTTCGGTGGCTTGAGTTTTGCTGAAAACGTCAGCGTACTTGGAGTATTCCTGCGGAAGCCAGAGTGCCTTGGGCTGGGGGGTGTTCTCCCAATGGTACCCCCTACCAGGCATGGCATGCACCGATCACACTGTTGTCTACAGAAGGGGGAATCTAGGGCAAGTCGTCTGGATGCCCAGGCAATGTGGGGGTTATGTTTTTCAACCAGGGGAGGCCCAAAACAAGGGCAAACAATGGTGTACAAACTACATCGAAACAGAGGTGTTCTTGATGTGTTCCCATCACACAGCTCAGCGGGGGGGGGGTGTCTGTTGTGTGATGGGCCCCAACACCAATGGGGTCCCGTCAATAGAATGCACATCCTCAGGGTGCTGCTTCGGTTGCATCGGAACTCGTTGGGCTGCCGCAAAGGTCAGATCAATGAAGTTTCCTGATGCTCCAGAGTCTACTAGAACCCATACCATGATGGAACGTCACTCCTCAACTGTAGGGACCGCCTCGCCCTGCGCGCCCCGGAACGGCTCCTGCTGTCTGCCGGGGGTGCCCTCCTGGAGGTCCCCCGTGTTAAGCGGGGGGCCACGATGGAGCGAGCATTCTCGGTGGTAGGGCCGCGGCTGTGGAACTCCCTTCCGGAGGAAGCTCGCCTGGCCCCAAGCCTTTT
>QEPC01000892.1:2477823-2492026 GCA_003113815.1 Sphenodon punctatus
GGGGGGGGTCCAATCGGGCGAGCCCGCAGGCTCTCAGTCGCTCACTCAGTACTCTGGGTCAGGGGAAAACAGGAGGTCACACATACACAAATATTCTAGGACAGACAGAGGCACCCTCTAACACAATAGCACACAGGGGGCAAGAACAGGGAGGAACAAACAGCAATGCAAACACAGTAGTCAATTTCACCACTTAGCTCGGGGGGGGCCAGTCTCTCCAGGGTTGTAGCTCTGTTCACCGGCACTGCTACACTTGCAGTGCCGGCCTTTGTAGTGCTGGCTCCGCCCCCTGTGCGTGCCTGGAGGCGCGCAGAGCGTCGCAACGGGGGGCGGGGCTCCAGGGCGTCTCGCCCAGTCCGGGAGCCATTTTCCTGGCCGCTTTTGCCTTCGCCGCCTCCGGCTGGGGGCGCCTGGAATGGAGGCGGCGTTGTGCTCTGGGTGAGAGAAGCGGGCTCCTGGAGCCTTCGGGGGGGCCGCCGCGCCAGGCAGCGGCTGCGGTGGCTGACAGACACTCAGTGATGAAATGGGAGGGTTCACCACAATAAAAGCAGGATCTCAAAGCCCACCATTGGTCTCGTTCCTCTGTGGTCAAGGGTCCTTGCGAGGCTCCAAGCTTGCATAGGTTCTACCTCGTTGTTTTTGAGGGTGCTGGCAGCGGAGGCAGAAGAAAGAACGGACCATATAGGGAATCCGCGGCTCTCTTGTCTCCGTTTCCGGCATCACTCTACGAGACGATCTTCAATCTGTAAGACTAATGATGCGACGTCTTCCCAGGTATCAGGCAGGGTAGTGAACGCCAGCTGGTCCTTTAATTCGTCATTCAGGCCCTGGCAAAACAGGACCTTCAGCACATCCTTGGGCCACTGCAGTTCCGGTGCTAGTTGCTGGAACTGCGTGACATACTCAAGCACACCTCCTTTTGCTTGTTTGAGGGACATGATGGCGGCCTCGGTGTCCCATGTCCAATGCAGGTGGTCAAACAAGACAGCGAACTCTTTCATAAAGTCCGCATAATTATGTAGCAGGGGGCTATCTGACTTTAACAAATTTGTGGCCCACTCTAAGGCAGTTTCCCTTAAGTTCCCTATGATGAAAGCCACCTTCAAGGAGTCAGTGGCATACGTGGTGGGCTGCATGGAGAACGTCAGTTTGCACAGGGCTATATAGCCTTGGAATGCCTTATGGTCCCCCAGATATTTGTCTATTCTGTGCCCTTTGGGTTCTTGGGGAGTCGCAACCCCCACAGGCGGGGGAGCTGGCGCCTCCAGGGGAACTACTACAGGGGCGGCCGCTGTGGCGGCATTAGCCACACGATCTTGGGCCACCATCATGGCCAATTCTGTCTGCTTTTCCTGTAAGTCCCTAACTTGCATTGCCAGAGACTGCACAGCTTGCACAAATTCACCAATCTCCTTTGCTACATCCATCGCCTGCACGCTAAGATGGGGAGGGTTTGGCTGGTGAATCTGTCACTGGGACGGGGAAAAGGGGAGTCCCAGAGAAGGGTTACCTGGCCATGGGGCCACAAACCCCCTAACACACCAACGCCGACCTGAGTTCTGGGGAGTGCTCTCTGAGTTAAGGTGCCCGTCAGGCGGTCAGGATAGTAGGTGGGTCTTTTGGTCTCACTGAGGCCAGACCCTTATCATCATAGGGCACTGAGAGTGTAAGGAATGACAGGCCCACACCTGACACCCTCCAGTTATAACCCACACCGGGGAGAATGAGGGGTGTAGGGCAAGTGGGGAGTGCAGGATATGTGGGGGGAAACGAACGGGGATCAGGCCAGGGCAGAAGGGCACGGAAGGGCTCACACTCACTTTCACACCAGGCGGGAATGACGACCAGGACGGGCAAGGAAGGGCTTCTGACACGCACACAGTCACACCGCACGCTCTCAGTCTCACTCTCTTCCACTCGCACGGGAAAATATGGGGACAGGAAGGACTCAACAAAGATAAAGAACTGATTAACCAAAGGATAAGAATTGTAAAGTTAGCTAATCAAAACCTTTAAAGAATAGTAAAACCATCAAATGCCCAGTCCAAATGAAATAAACAAACAAACTTCTTGAGATTTATTCAATTTCAATTTATTCAAGACGTGACACTTAGTCATTGTCCACAACACAAACAAAACACATAAAGCATAGGGCATACGGACAAGCGCCAGCCAAACTTATACGAAAAAGTACAGGCTAAATCAAAAGAATAACTCCCCACCCCACCCCTGGATTGCTCACAGGTGTTGTATTATATTCGGGGGGACTAAATATAACATAACTTTAACATCGAGCTCATGACAAAAGAATGCCTTCCCATTCAGACTGGCTATACAATTTGGACAGGTGGAACATTACAAATTACACTTCTAGGAGCTTAACCTTACAGCTTATTAATATTGCATGGTTATTTAAACAAAACCAAATGGTCATAACAAGAATATAACAGAACAAGGGCTTAACGCCAAATCCATAATTAAAACTTAGGCAGTCACAAGGCGTACCACGAATAGATTAAGCAATTAAACTTACAAGGTCATAAACGTCTGGCGGGCATCGAGAGCACACAAACCAAAAAAGACATAACCACCGAAGTCACCTCCTCGGCTTCATCGGACAGGAGAAACCGGGACAGCTCGTCCGGGGTATGCCCAAAAAGGCGGTCCAAAAAACCTGACAGCCAAATGAGTCGTATAGATGGCAAGAGCAAAGAATATGCTCCACACCCTCAGCCTCCTGGCTGTCAAAAGGGCAGAGCCTTAAATATCACGGGATGCCACTATAATGACCCTCCAGCATCCGGGTGGGCAACGCATATAGGCGCGTGCACAAAAACAGCCAGATTTTCCTAAAAGGGACCCTTACCAATAGAAATTTTGCAGGGGCCCCAGGGCCCAATAATGGTGGAACATAATGTATCAGGGAGGTACATTCCGAAACAATTGCGGTATCTTCCTGTCTGCTGACATCTCTAAGTCTAGTCAAAACGAATACCTTAGCGGACCTCAAGTCCAAAGAAAGGATCTTGGTACGAACCAGGCCACCCCAGGTGCTAACAAAATGGTCTGCTTTCAAAAAAGCTAGTAAACCCCTAGCAGAACCCTGTTAGATGGCCATCCACAAGCTTATCGCCTGATACCAGGGATAAACATTCCAAGAAACCTGCCC
This sequence comes from Sphenodon punctatus, assembly GCA_003113815.1. Classification (NCBI taxonomy): domain Eukaryota; kingdom Metazoa; phylum Chordata; class Lepidosauria; order Sphenodontia; family Sphenodontidae; genus Sphenodon; species Sphenodon punctatus. The sequence goes on from QEPC01000892.1 coordinate 2,480,993, forward strand.
CGTCTCCAAATGAACAGCGGCCGAGGGAACTCCATTCGGGATCTTTAAAAGAGAACGGAGGAACCTCATCTGGATTGGAGCAAGGTCAAATGGGCGATAAATAGTCCAAATAGGAGCCCCATAGAGCAGCTGGGCCCTCGATTTAGCATCCAACACTTGGCAGGCAGGCGCAAAAAAAAACCCCTCCCTTTTATAAAAAAAACGTAATAATGACAAAATGCATCCACGTGCCTTAGCTCTGGCTGCTGAGAAATGTAAATTCCAGGCCAGGGAGGACTGCAACCTAATCCCCAAATACTTATAACTCCATACCTGCTCTATGTGGGCACTACCAATAACCCAGGAATACCTCTTCCTGGCTCATCCAAACACCATAACCTTTGTTTTGGAGTGATTAATTTGGAGCCTGTTCCTTGAACAGTAGGCATCGAGGATGTTAAGTTGCCTCTGCAAGCCAACCCTGGTTTGCGACAAAATAGCCGCATCGTCGGCATACAATAATATGCAAAACCTTCGCATCTACCCTGTATATTTACTTATATTAAAAAGGTTATTTCTAACAAACAAGCGAACCAGTGACCCAGAATTACTACACCCACTCTTAAAGACCTCCACATTCTCACATACCCATAGGGAGCTTGGTAAGAATGCATATCCCTTAAATCAACAATTTAAAAAATATTTTATTTTGACAATGGAAGAACACCCGCATGACAAATTACAAATACATTATTTGATGCAAAGATTTTTAGTTTATAGAAAAGGTCCGTTCCTCTGGTGCTTGTTGTGTTGATGAGGTAGTGGGACCATGATTAGGAGTTGTTAGGGCCTTGGGTTCAATTCCAGTTCAACAATAGAGATGGGTTATATAACTATGACAGAGATTTTTGACAATACCATGGGTTTAGAGTAAAGGCCCAGGTGGGGCCAGATAGTTGTTCTTATTTTTTAAAAATAATTTTGCAAAGTAATGTATTTAGTGAAAAAGAATTTTCCTATGTTGTCACTGTGAGGTGGTGTAGACCTTTGGGGACATGGTTGGGAGTTCCTAGGGTCATGGGTTCAAAGTGTGTTTTATATAGTGTTGAATTTCAATGTTATTTTTTTTAAAAATTGTTTTATGTAGATAGATGCCAGAGAGCCATGAGATATAGTCATACAGAGGGGAATTGACTATTAAGGTACAGGTTTAAATATTTTTGGTGGTACTGGTATTTTGAGAGTATATGATGAAGGTTTTTCCTGAGTCCATGACTGTGAGTAATCAGGTGTATGGTATTAGACTGTTGAGTCAGCTGTGAGGAGTGTTTAATTTGGCCATCCCAAGGACATCATTTAAGGAAGTTTGTTGCTAGGTAGGTTTGGTTTGCTTGGCATTCAGCATTTTTGGTTGTAAGAGTGAGAAGACGCTACGGTGAGTTTTGATGTTTAGAAGACCAAGAGGGGGTGTTCATATGTGGTAGGTTTACAAGAGTAGTAGATTTGATCACTTTGTGATTTTATTTTTTAGTAGAAGCAATTGTTTTACTCCTGGTCTGAAGATTGAGACTGGATAAATTTGAGAATTACCTGGTAAGAGGAGATGATACAGTATTTAATAGATTAACACAGTGGGGTTAGAGTTTACTAGAGGAGGTACTAAGTTGGTTGGTCCACTTAGTAGGAAGGAACAGATTATAAACATTTTGTTGTTGTTTGGTACTCATTTAGTGTACAGAGGAGTCATTAGAGAGGTGTGTCAAGCGACGGGTCTCCCAGAAGACAAGGTATTTACTTATTGATTTATATTGATATATTTGGAGGCCATGTCTTGGCTACTATTAAAGTAATAGAATTACTTATCTTTTGAAATGGTTGGTATGTTGATTTTTATTTTGTCATTGAAAGGACTCCCAGCATTGGTATCAAGTTGTGGATGTAAATAAGCCCTGAAGAAGACCTTGTGGTTGAAACATGTTGGCGTTTCATGAACTACATTTCCTTGTGAAGAATTCACACAGAATTACTCTCAAAAATGTTATAAGGCGATTTATGAACTATATACCTGATTCGCTAACTTTACAATTCTTATCCTTTGGTTAATCAGTATTCTCAGTTCTTTATCTTTGTTGTATCTATTGGCTGTGTATAAGATACTGTTTGATTCCCCCTTTTTTTGTTTTTGACAGGAAGGACTCACCACACTCAAACTCACACAATCCACACAAGTATTCCACAGCACAAAGCAACACAATAGCAACACTTAGCTTCACACAAGGCAGCCGGTTTCCTCCTCCACGTTCACCAGTGCCGGGTGCTTCCCAGCGCTGGGGTTTTATGCTTCTGGCCCCGCCCCTGCGCATGCCTGCAGGTGCACAGAGCAGCGCACCGGGGGGGGGGGGGAGGGTTTGGCGTCCCCATTGCGTGAGATGGAGAACGCCCTGCTTGGTCGGTGCCTCTCGGGGTTGCTAGGGAGCCAGGGACGCGAGCCAACGGAGACAGCGCCGCCGCCGCGCCTCCGGAGGCAGGGTTACTGGCGCTTCAGGATTGGAGCGGCCGCGGCCCCAGAGCACGCCCTGACTCCGCTGTTGCCCCCGGAGGGAACTGCAATGTGGAACCGTGACAATTAATTACTATTATTTGAAATTTCTATTCTGCCATTCTCCCGAAGGACTCAAGGTGGCTTACAATGCATTAATACATAATGACAATATGTACAAAAATCAGACAGATTAATAATAAAAATACAATACAAATAACTTAGGAGGGACAGTCCCTCTTTCAGGGGGTAAAATCCCACCTTCAGGAGAGAGACACAAAAGGTCAGTTATGCTTATCTGATGATGAGGGCTGAAACTAGCCATTTTTACACGGGAGCCAGGGGAGCATGGGGGGGAGGGTGTGCGCGCCACAGCGTGGGCAGCCCGTGGGTGCCGATGAACACAGGCGCACCCCCACTCACAGAGCAACCTCACTTTTCACCAGTTTCTCCATGAATGGGGATGCGTGGGGGGTGAGTGGGAATGCGTGGGTCGTGGGAGTGCGCACGCACCCCCCCTCACCAACCACGGCATGCACACGGGCAGCACCCACTCATGCCCATGCAGCAGATCAGCGTGGGCACGAGTAGGACCGTCTCGTGTAAAAATGGCCACTATTAGCGGGAAGGACTTGTCCCTCTTTGGCACTCCAAATATTGGGAGATATGTTACACCACTCCTTATACACGCACGCACGCACGCACACACAAAGTCACAACTTCTGTAAGCTTGTAAACTTTTCTTATTTTGTAGAGTTGGGCTGCATGACTGTGGTCAAAGACAAGAAAGGGGAAAAATCAGAACCAAAGTCAGCAGAAGTGAGAATCAAGCTCCTTGTGATTTCTTCCTCCCACAACCAAAAGAATGTTCAGGGAGCCCCAAAGCTATTCTGGGGGAGGGGTGTCACACTTTTGGCCACTGTGTTTACACATTCAAGAGAGAGAGAGCAATCCATCCACAAAGTGGGAGAAATGCCTCTTTGCTGGAGAGCAAATTCTTTAGCCCTATGTTATACCAATGACAGCCTGGGAGGGGGCTTAGGCAGGCATAATGAAAGCAGTACCCCCAGAACCCAAGGATTACTTTTCCCTTCTCTCCAAAACCAGGGAGGGATCAATCCCCTTCATCTCCCCCATCTTTACACCCTTGATCAAGCAGGTCAAAGTCTCCCAAGGAAGTGCAGAGGGTGTGCCTATATGTGTTTTTAAAAAAGAAAAGAAAAAAAGGTAGGTCTCAGGAGGATTCTGAGGTCGATCACTCCTTTTTCATGCACGAACAGCTGTTTGTGGTGCAAGGTTTTAGATGTGCTTTCTCTGTGCTTCCTTTTTCAGCCCTGCCTTGGTTTTGCTTACCTTCCTGATTCTCTATCCAGTTTTTCCAAGGCATTTACTTGTAAAGTATTTAATCCTTTTTTCACTGAACAATCATTGTTCTTGGAGTCTCTGTGATTGTGACTAAGCATTTGCCCTGTCCCATCCAGCAGAGCTGTCAGGCAGCCTAATACAGCTCTTGCCCAATTCATCTCTTGTAGCGTTTGTGAGTCACCTGTGACATGCTGCACACCCCATTTTCTTTACTACAAAGTTACTGTTTTGTGTGTCTTGATCCTTTGGACAAATGCAACAAAATGGACGAAGAGCATGACGAGGTGGGCAGGCTCCGATGCCTTGGGTAGCCTTAACTCACTCTGGACAACTGGGCCACGAGATGCACTGGCTCATGTTCCCCCTGCCCCGGGGTGGAGTGAGCAGCTGGCTGCTCGGCGACCCGTCCTCTGAAAAATCCCAAGGACGTGTTGCAGAGCAGCCGTACCCCAATTCAGGAAAGGCTGCCCAAGGCGTGACTGTCTGTGGGCCCAGCTGCCGTCTACCCCGCTGCATGGTGAGCACTTCAGCTGGGCTTTCAGCGGTGTCCGCTAGCACCCAGCCAAGGGCGGGACTTTGGTTGGGTCAGAGGAGGGAGGGAGGCAGGGTAGGGCACCCCCTTGTGTCGTCAGCCCTCCCCACTTCCCCACAACCATCTGCCCAGCTCCTCACACTTGCCCCACCGTGTGGTGTCGGTGCTTGCACGCCAGAGGGCCACACGGGGATCGGGTCCTGGGAGCTTGTGTGGCTGCACTCAAGATCGATAGCTGGATATTTGCAGTATATAGTTTTTAAATTGCGGGTCTTACTGGGCTGTCACACAGGCAACACGATAATGGAATTCAGCCCTGCATAAAGGGCCAGCCCAAGGCCGATGCATCACTTAAAAGAGGGTTTCCCTCCCACAGACCACTTTGAAAATGAATACGAGCTCTGAGCACCGCATAGAAGCTGAGGGGAAAGGGCCCTTAAGGGGCACATGCAGGAGGAAAGTCTGTATAATGGAACTGGGCCACGGATCTAGGGTGGCCAGACCTCCCCTTTAAAAGAGGGTGTTTATGAAAAGTACATGGTGCATGATTGCACTGAAATCAATGCAGCCCTGCAACATGTATTTTTCATAAGCATCCTCTTTTAAAAGGGAGGTATGGGCACCCTACACGGATCTGCTCCCTCTCCTTGGGTGCATGACCTCATCGCTGCTCTCTTACGCTGGGCTTCGCTTTTAAGTGCTTTGGTGTGGGAACTGGATCCAGGAGCCAGATCTAGAAAGTAAAAAGGGACCAAGATAGAACAGCCATGGACTACATTTGGCCCGTAGGTCCGAGGTTCCCCATCTCTGACGTAACACTTCAAAACAGACCTAAAGTAGGATAGGAGCATGGCCTAACATCTGTTCTGATCCACTCCCGAGAGGTAATTTTTCAACCATTTAGAGGTCTATGGTCAAGGCTGGCACTGCCCTCCCCTGCATCCGAAGCAAGAGGAAGTGTGGGATTGTGAGGAACGCAATATGGGCTATAGGGTGGGGAGGCAAATGCGTCCCCCATGTGTAAAGCTACTGCATACCTCCCTGCTCCCCCCCCCAACAGCCCGTATTTAGGAGGAACAGTTTCTTTGGGTGCTGAAACTCACTCTCTTTCCTGGAGGGAGTCAAAATCCCTCTGAGATAGAGACACAAAAAGTCCAGTGTTCAAGCCTCAGGCACGTTTTTCCTGGTTGCCGCCCAGAAAAAGCACCTGATGGGACAAGGAGGAAATTACAGATGACAGGAAACTAAGTGGAATGAGAAGAAGCAGGAGACAGAGGGTGAACTCACTGCTAGAATCCCATGTCCGCCTTGGAAACTGTATAATGAGCCCTGGATCGCTGTTGCATGTGAGCGAGGCAATCCAAGTTCCAACCCCACTTTAAACTTGGATTTGATTATTAGATCTGATCTAAGCATCGGATCCGAGTTTCAAGCGGGGCTGGAACTTGGATTGCCTCACTCACATGCCACAGTGATCCGGGGCTCATCATACAGCTTTCAGGGGCCCATGGACATCGGATTCTAGCAGCTTATATGAGAGTTCACACCCAGTGTGTGTGTATGTGTGTGATGGACTAACACCAGCTCTTGGATAGTACTTGTAAGTGCTTGATCTTTTTGGCCACTCCATCCAAGGAACTCCCATTGATACAAGTGGGAGTTGTGGTTATAGAATGACCATCTAAATAGTCTCACTCCATTTAAACGAACTGATTTACCAGGATAGACAGTAGACTATGTTAGTCCATTAAATACGTATGAGCTGGAGAGGAAGAGAGAATGCCACTGAACTCTGGGAGAGGAAGCTTGAGGAGGGACTTCGCAGAAAAATAAAGACATAAAGAGGCAAAGTCATCGTGGCATTCCTCACCTACTACCTCTTCTAGGAATTCAAATGTTAAGCAATATAGACTTGGCATCAGATCAGGTCATTTTAGTTCAGGGGTGGGGAACTTTTTCCAAATCAGTACAAGCTCTGAAGGCCCCAAAGAAGTTGGGGCCAGACATGCTTAAGGCCGGGGTATGGGTTAGGAAGAGGAGAGTCCAGATCATGGATCTGGTCCCGTAGCCTTGAGTGTGCCCTTGTCTCTGCTTCTTTGGCTAAGCTCAGTCTTTCAGTGTTTGGGGGTAGGAACTGGATCCAGGGGGGGCAGATCTAGGAACTGGAAGGGGACTAAATAAAACCTAGCCATGGGCTGCATTTGGCCCCCACTCATGTTTTAGTTATTGCAACAAAGCATCATCCTGGTTTTCTCTGAAGGTTCTTTTTTTTAGCTCTGATCTCACAAAAACATTATACACAAAACAGATAGTGGTGCATTGATTAAACAATTTGTTTGATCGCTGTTTTAAAAAGACAACCACCACCCTCTTGACTCTGCCTGTAGCAAAAATACCTTGAACGTTCATGCTTCTTGGGACACCACAAGGGCTTGTTTTTCAGTCTAGGTTCATTCTGGCGCTATATAAATGCTTATAATAAAATAATAATAATAATAATAATAAATAATAATGTACATGAATGAGCAGCAAAGAGGAATTGGTTCAATGTGCCTCCCTTTCCTCGTTTACAAATTTGTATTAGAGCTAATATCTACGGGGACTCCATTCTTCCACATTCCAGACAGCCCAGAGTACGAAGACAGACCAGCGTACCATCTCATTTAAGGCAAGACATAACAGTGTGCGTACGAAGCAGTAGGAAGGACCAGGAATGGAAACTAGGAGTCATTTGTTTTCTCTTATTTTGCACCTTCTTTGCAGGTCATGTAAGAAAAAATCCTGTCTAGTTTGTACGATTATGTTTACTTTAGAAGAGCTGCAGTAAAAAGACACACCCACTGGTTGGTTTCCTGTGTTCAGTAGCCAGGATAAATCCACAGGAACGATCCGGCTTCTCAAGGCATCCAGTCACCACCACCTTATAGTGCTCTATCAGTGCGAGTGCCACCTTCTTTTACACAAGGGGCGGAAAACCTCACACCCGGGGGCCAGTGCAGCCCGCAGTTAGGTTTTATTTGTCCCTTTTCTATTTCCTGGATGACTCCTGGATCCAGTTCCAACCCCCTAGAACTGCGTGAGCAAGCTCAGGGTAAGGGAGCAGAGATGAGGGCAGGCACAAAACAACGATAGGGAACAGATCCACTGCACAGATCTATGCTCTGGACTCTCCTCTGGCGGAGTACACGCTATCTGCTTTGTGCCCCTCAGAGCGTGTATTAATTTTCAAAGTGACCCCTGAGAGGGGAAAAGTTCCCCACTCCTGTTTTACATTCTAGTCAGATGAGAACACTTATGTCTGAAGCTGTTGTTGTTTGCAGAGCTTTGTGGCAGAGCTTGACTTTGTTGGAGCAGTTTTACAACCCTGAGGCCTGCTTTATGGTTGAACGCCTCAGGAGCTCCCAGGCTCATCATCATATGGAATTGCCTCTACCCCTCCCAGAGGTGGGGGGCAGCAGGCCCTTTGCCACACCTAGAGAGGAGGCAGGACGGGGATTGATTCCCGCCCTTGGAGTTGCAAGCGGGGGTGGGAAAGCGGCCACACAGGCCATGGCAGGCGGGAATTGAGAACCTCACCGGGGTTGCTAGGCACAGCCCCGGTGACCAGGATAGGGCCAGCTTTACCATGTGGGCCCTGCCTGGCTGGGCGGAGCCCACCTCCTGTGTCTTTGAACGACTCCAGCCCCAATTGCGGGCTGGAGTGGAGAGAAAGGGCAACAGTTCAAAGCTGCTGCTGCACCATCTGCAGAACTGGACTACTTGGCTGCAGCCTACACCAGGCCTGCCTGCCGTGGACCCTCATTATGCCGACGCCCACCCTCGGGGAGAGACCTCCAGGCCCCATGGGTGCCTCGGCAAATAGGACCCAACCTTTCCTCACCCCGTCATGATGGGGGAAGGACAAAAAGAAAGCTGCTGCCGCCGCCACTAAGAGGCGGTGGTGTGGCATCCAGCAAATGGGAACTCCCGTGGCAGCAGTTGTGCCGGAAAGCACCCCAGGGGCAGTTGGGGCCGGGCCGGAGGCCCCTCTGGGCCAGCCCCCTTTTCTGCCAGGCCCGGGGTGGGGGGGGAGATGCCCCCCTCTATGATAGATTAGCAGGGTGTGAGGCCCTGCTACGGGAGCTTGCTGCAAGGGGGGGGAGGCACATAGCAGGGGCAGTCCCCGGGGTCGATGGACACGGGCTCATGGCCCCTTCCCTCCTCCAGACCAAATGGGGGATCTCCCCACAGGGGATGGTGGGCCTGGGCTGGCAGGCCTGCGGAGAAAGTGAGGGGGAGGGCATGTAACCACCCCCCCTGCCCAATTTCTGGATGACCCTCAACCTGCAGGGACAACAAGAGTGGTCTCCAGCAAGGGCAACCAGGCCTCCTGGGGCAGTTCCAGGAACCCTGGGCCCCCTCCCATGGTTGTGGACCCCCCCAGGGGCCACAGGGCCAGTGGAAGCCCTGGAGCCAGGGAGCATGGGATGGCCAGCCCCACAAGGGTTGGGCTAGCCTCCTGTTTGGGTCCCTCATGGCTGGTCTGCCCAGTACACTCCCCCACCCTCGACAAGCAGGCAGCTGGGCCTTTGTCAGCTCCGGGCTGGGCCCCTCTGCAGGGTGGGAGAACCCCTCCCCCATTTTCTACCACACAGGAATACGTTGGCCCACCCAGAGCCCCAAAGATGGGAGAGGGGCAATCTCCTTCAAAGGACTGAGGCAATCGATCACGCCATCCACGCAATGGCCCAACAGCGTGCCCATCAACCACCAACCCGGCAAGAAGTGCTTCCCCATACCACGCAACATGACCCAGGTGAGGCAGGCACCCACCTGCGATGGGTGGAAAGCGTGGACACTGAGGCACTAGCTCAGGTCTGGCCCATGGGTGGGGTGTATACCAAAGTCTCCACCCCAATAGGGGATCACCTCCTCCCGGCCACCCGGGAGCAAATATGGGGAGGGGAGTATATGGACATATTTTCCCTCCTGTTCAGTGATCCCACCATAGTGGACCCAGCGAAACAGGAAAACAAGAGAAATAACGTTTCAAACGTCCCAAAGCTGAGAGGAACTGGTCCAACTAGACCGCGGCCGTCTCCATCTATCACGGGGTGATGATACAGGCATACCCCAGCCGGGCCACCGACCTTCTCAAGTACGCTGACATATTACGTTGAGCATATGAGGCAGGTCCTTCTGGAGCCTGGCTTCGGTATGACGAGGCTTTCAGGCATTGGGCAGCCTACACCCCAGGCCTTAGTTGGAATTTACACACAAATGACCCATGGCTCAGTTGCATGAGCAGTACAGGCAATGCTCCTAGGTCAGACAGTGGCCATCTACTGGCTAGGGGAGGTGCCACATCCGCTGCTGATTCCTTTCATGATGAAGGAAAAAAGGCAGAGGGAAACACCGTGGGGCAGCGCTGGGAGTACAGCTGATCTGGGAGATGTTCCTGCGTGGTCTGTAGGTTTCGGCATACCTGCCCAAACTGCTCAGGGCATCACGTGGCCTTCGCATGCCCCCATACAAGAACCTGGGTGAGAGAAAAACGCAACCCTGGGTCAGCTGGAAAGGACGGGCAAGGAGGTGGCACTGTGGGCTGCCCAAGCAAGAGTCCCAATTCCATTTAAGACTGACCAGCTAGACCTGGCCCTCCAGGAGCACCCTGACCAGGAAAAGGTTAAATATGTAATCAAGGGTTTTAGACAGGGTTTTAAGATCCCGGCACTTAACATCCAGCAGCAGCGGGTGGCCCCCAACCTGAAGTCTGTGGTCGGGATAGAACATGTTGTCCATCCAAAATTGACAAGGAACGAGCAGAGGATAGGGTAGCTGGCCCTTTCCCGCCCCTCTCCCCTGCCTCATTATGGTGACTTCCCCCCCTAAGAGTGGTCCCCCAAAAGGCCCATGGGGAGTTTCGATTGCGGGGTAGTTCAGTCAATGACGCCATACCCAAGGAACTTACATTAGTTCACTATGCGTCATTTTACTCAGCAGTGGCACTAAGTTAGGCACTGTGACCACGGCGTCATTCTGGCAAAGTGCGACATTGTCAGCTTTTTGCCTACTCCCAGTCTACCTGGAGAGTTTCCCTTTGCTAGGTTTCCATTTCAACAACCAGGGACGGCTGATGGGTTTTGATATTGGAAGGGCACTGGGGCAGTAAGGCCAGCGGAGCCAGGGGGATGGTAGGCGGAGCCAGAGGGACGGTAGGCCAGTGGCATGGCATAACCCAGCAGCAAGGAGTTCCCAAGGTTAACATCGGATGGAAGAAAACACAGTCTACATGCACATCAAGCTTAAAATAAATAATTTATAAACCCAAAACACAGGGACCCATCCTTGAAGGATGGGTCCCTGTGTTTTGGGTTTATAAATTTCCTTGTAAAGCATCCCAGTCACAGCCTGAGTCCAATTTTGCCACACACATCCCATTTCCAACATTTTGAACACAACTGAAATCGCATGACTTGCAGTGACATCTCTCAAGATTTTCAAACCTCCATTTTACCACACACAGTCCCCCCTGCACTAACTCATTAGCCCCCACTCCCCTCCCCGAGAACCCAGGAGCCCTGGCTCCCAGCACCCCCTACATTAACTGACTAGTCTGCTCGCCTCCTCCAACCCTTCC
>QEPC01000892.1:2493915-2510069 GCA_003113815.1 Sphenodon punctatus
GAGGAATTAGTATTTAACACTCCACATCATCAAGTGAACAAAACCCATATAAAAACCATAAAACCATAAACTGAACTATTCCCACAAGGCTGCAAATGTATCCACAGATCCCCTAAATGCAGCAGCAAAACAAACACTCCACATAAAGTGAACAAAAACCACATTCCAACTCCCACACCATGTGCCCCCCTCCCCTCGTGTGCCCGCACTCACCCCCATTTATCCCCCCGCTCTCCTTCCCCTGTGTGCCCACACTCTCCCCCATGTACCCCCACACCTGCCACCCCAGGCCCCGCAATTTAATACTTACCATGGCAGCTGCCAACTCCTCTCTGCCGCCACCGCCGCTTCTGCATCTGGAGGGAGGAAGGGACTCGGGGAGACTAAGAGCTGCATGTGCATCAGCAGCTCCCAGCCCCCTGAACTGCTGACTCATGCGCAGCTCTTAGTTCATACCGGGGGCGCCTCTATTGGATGCCCTCGTATGAACTTTCCCTCTGCCGGCACCTGCAATGCAAGAGTGCCTCCTGCGGCACTCTTGCATTGCAGGGTCCCTTTATGTGGAATCGACGACTCGTCTAGCCGCCCACTCCGCATAAAGGGAGAACAACTCCCTTTTAACCCTGAAAGCTTGCCTTCAGGGGGGTGGGGGTGACTTTTATGTCTAGACTCTGGAGCTGTTGGTGTTTTCAGCAGTTCCACTTTGTGGCAGAACTTTACTGTGGTGCAGCAGTTTTGCAACCCTGGGGACTGCTTTATGGTTGAAAGTCTCAGAAGCCTCCAGCCTCTGACTGCACACATGCTGAACAGGCTCTCGTCCCTTCTGGACCCTGAAACTTTACAGACTGGGCCAAATCAGGGCTCGTCTTCTTGAAGCACAGTTAAGTGTTCTTTATAAATATGCACAGAGTTGAAAGGAATAAGTTCCCATGGGAATTCTCCTGCGTGTGTGTGTGTGTTGTGGAACAGTTATAATAAACCTTATCAGTTCAACATAGAGGTATCTGGAGTAAGTCTCACTTCTCTATTCTGCAAACACAACTCATTTGGGAACACAAATGGAAGGCAAAATACTTTCTAGCTGAGCATTTCAGGTTAAACATGGCTAAATATTTAAACTAAAATATTCAGCTCCCTTTCCTACTACAAGAGCAACTCGGGTCGCTTGCCCATTCATGGTACATCCCGTGATTTGTTATTTGACTAACCTTTTAAGCACGGTTAACCTATTGCAACCAATATGGCTGCATATCTGGGGCTGCATTGGATCCCTCCTACCTGTGGCTTTCTTCTTTCCCTTCTCCAGATAACCACCTTTATAAGAAGGCTCTGCTCTGAAGGCAGTGACCTTCGGGCGGCAGCTGAAGGGCGCCACCAAAGGGCGAAGGCCCATTGGTGGGCTGTAGTGGGCCATCGCGGCAGTGGCATCCAGAGGTTTTCCATCTGCATCTTGGACTATGTAACATCTAACATCATCCCCCTCCCTCCCCTGTGGGAGGAGAGGGGGTGGGGCCAGGAAACTCCACAGACTTCCAAGACTGAGGGTGTAGTGGTGCACTGCCTGGCAGCACTGCAGGCGTGTGCCTAAGGTCCGCACCAAAGGACCCTTAGGTGAGGCCTTTAGTGGGACTGTGGGGGAAGGGGGGAACTCTGGTGGTGGGATGGCCATCTCAACTAAGGAAAGGTTTGTGTGGGGAGGTTATTTTGGAGTTGGGGTGGTGGTTATTGAAGTTTATATTTTTTTTGTTGGGAGGTTATTGGGAAGATCTCCTGCCCCAGTGAAAGGGGGACCAGAGTGGGATTGGGTTAAGGAGGGGAGGGACCTTTCCCTCAGTGTGAGAGGGGGAACGGGTCTTTGGGGGTGAAAATCCCACTTGGTGAGATGTAGTGGGATGGCGGATTCAGGGTGTGGGGAGCTCCCTCGTTGACTAGGCAGAGCTGTGGGGGGCACAGCCATAGACGTTATGATGGGGAGGGGGAGATATGGTCCCTTTGTGAGGAAGTTGGAGACCGGGGGCAGGTACTTGGTGCCTGTCCCTTTCACTTCCCCCCAGGTGGGTGATGAGGTGGCTTGAGATCAGAGAACACCTGACCTGGTTTTGATGCTGCTGAATGTGAGGTCAGTGGTTAACAAATCTTCCACAGTCTGGGAGTGCAGCATCAGCCTCGGTCAGAGGGACAGGTGGGTGTGGTGTAGTCATTGTTTTTAGTTATCCAGCGCAGGCCATATTGGAGGTAGAGGGCCTCCATCTTGTGTTTGATTTGTGGGGGGGCGGGGGGGGGAGAGACAAGAGTGGGTGTGCTGCTGGTTACTGTGTACCTACCCGTACGGCAGCATCCCTACATGCTCTGACGGAGCTGGTGTTGGATGTGATGTTGTGTGCCCCAAAGACTTTGGTCTTGGGGGACTTCAACATTCACGTTGATGCCGGTCTTGGTGGGGCAGAGCATGAGTTCATGGCAACCATGGGCCTGTCCCAAATTATCAACAGTCCAATGCATGATGGGGGACATACCTTGGACCTGATTTTTTGCACCGGCCTTGAGGCGGGGATGCATTGACGGGGGAGATGTCAGCAGAGCCCTTGTCATGGATGGATCATTACCTCCTGCGAGCACATTTCTGGTGCGTGTCTGTCCCCGGAGGGGTGTGGAACTGATTCGGATGGTTCACCCCCAGAGACTAATGGAACCTGAGTAGTTCTGGAATGCTCTTGGGGAAGATACCCTCTGATCTCGACGACCACCCACTCAATGGCCTCCTGGTGCTATGGAATGCCTTGTTGGTGAAGGCCATTGACCGGACTGCTCTGAGGCGTCCTCTCCCCTGGCGGTGGCTCTTCAGGCTTCAGTGGTTTACGGAGAACATGACATTGTTGAAGCGTGAGGGGTGGCAGATGGAGTGGCAGTGGCGCAGTTCGCATGCTGAAGCCAACAGATTGCGACAGAGCTACTTTACGTGCCTAGGACATTACTGTAAGGGCAGCAAAAAAAAAAAGTGTTTTTTGCTGCCCATATAGCCTCTGCTAAATCTCATCCAGTGGAGCTTTTCCAGGTTGTGAAGGAGTTGATCGGTCCTCCCTCTCTCCGCCTGGAATTGGAGTAATCTAGTGCCCACTGTGACATGTTTGTTGATAGTTTTGCAGAGAAAATCACCTGGACTCACCATGACTTTGACGCCGCACTTACTGCAATGGGTGAACCAGAGGTTGTGGAAGCCCCGCCAGATCTGGTTTAATGGGATCAATTCCAGTCGGTGTCATCTGCCGAGGCGGAGGATGTTCTTGGGACTGTTAGGGCCACTTTTTGTGAACTTGACCCATGCCCGTCCTGGCTAGTTAAGGCCAGCCAGGAGACCGTGGGGCCGCTACTGGCGGGGGTGATGAATGAGTGTCAAGCTGCCTCAAAGAGGTAGTGGTGCAACGTCTGCTCAAAAAACCATCACCTGACATGGATTCCCTCACCAGCTACCAGCCGGATTCAAACCTTCCCTTTTTAGGAAAGGTTAGTGAGCGGGTAGTGGCTCAGTAGTTGCCGGGGCATCTGGACCGCACCAGTTATCTGGACCCCGTGCAGTCTGGCTTTCGTCCGGGCTATGGCACGGAGACTGCGCTTGTGGCCTTGATTGACGACCGTCGCCATGAATTGGATCAGGGCCGTTCGACCCTGCTAATTCTGTTAGATCTGTTGGTGGCTTTTTGATACCATTGACCATGAGATGTTGGTGACACACCTGGGGGACTGAGCTGTGGTGGGATGGATCATTCTTGAATGGTTCCGCTCCTTCCTGGCCAGAAGAACTCAGCGTGCGGTGCTCGGGGGATGTTTTTCATCCCCTCGAGATCTCACGTGTGGAGTCCTGCAGGGCTCCATTCTGACTACTCTCCTGTTCAACGTGTATATGCAGCCTTTTGGTGAGGTCGTGAGCCGATATGACGACACTCAACTCTCTCTCTCTCCACTCCTTTCCTTGCCCCCACTGTTCAAGCTCGTCTCACCAACTGTCTCTCTGATATCTCCGCCTGGATATCTCAATGCCAACTCAAACTGAACATGCCGAAAACTGAACTCCTGATCTTACCTCCCAATCCTTCCTCTCCCCTGTCAATTACCATTGACGGAATCTCCATCCTCCCTGTCCCCCAAGCCCATAGCCTGGGCTTCATCTTCTACTCGCTCCTTACCTTCAAACCCTACATCGACTCCATTGCCAAATCCTGTCGCTTCTCCCTCCACAACATTGCTAAGATCCGCCCTTTTCTGTCTGTCTGTCTCTGCCAAAACTCTCATCCACGCCCTAGTTATCTCACACCTCGACTATTGTAACCTCCTCCTCGCTGGCCTTCCCCACTCTCATCTTTCTTCCCTCATCTCTGTTCAAAACTGCTATTCGGATCATCCACCTAGCCCGTTGCTCTGACCACGTGCAGCCTCTCCTCTCCTCCCTCCACTGGCTCCATATTTCTGAGCGCATTCTGCATAAGCTCCTTGTATTCACCTACAAATCCCTTCACAATCTCGCTCCCCCCTATCTCTCTGCCCTGATCTCCCTCCGAACCCCTGCTCGAGCACTCCACTCCTCCCTCACCCTCCCACGCCTCCCCTGCTCCCCCAACCACCTTCGTCCCTTGCTGCCCCGCACGCCTGGAACTCCCTCCCTCCACACTTTCAAGTCCCTCCTCAAAACCCATCTCTAACGCTCCGCCCTTCCTAACTCCTGCTAACTATTCCCACCCAGGATTATCCCCCACCTGCTATCTGTAAACTCCCAACGTACTGAAACCAAGCCAAGAATGTGTACCTGAGCTTTTGCATCCTCATGAATGTCGCTTCTCTTGTCTCTCACTCTGTTCCCCCTTCCCTGTCTCCCCTCCCCCCGTCTTCTTTAGATTGTGAGCTCTCGGGCAGGGGCCATGTCTATCTTATTCTTTGTAAAACAACAGGTACATTGCTGGCGCTATATAAATGCTTAGAATAATAATAATAATAATAATAATATGCTGATGACACCCAGCTCTCTCTCTCTTTTTCATCTGACCCAGGCCCGGCAGTCTCGGTGCTTACCCCATGTCTGACGGCTGTAGGGGACCGGATGAGGGCGAGCCGACTGAAGTTGAATCCTGACAAGATGGAGGTGATGGTAGTAGGTAACGCAGTGGATGTGGTGGCTCCTGTCATTGATGGAATTCCCCCTCTCCTGGCTTTCCAGGATCGCACTCTGGGCATGCTCCTCAATCCGCAGCTCCACCTGGACCTCCAGGTGGGGGCTGTGGTGAGGAGTGTGTTCCGCCAATTATATCTGGTGTGACGGCTTTGGACGTATGTTTCAGATAGTGACCTGGCCACCATCATCCATGCTTTCATTACCTCGAGACTGGACTATTGCAACGCACTCTACATGGGGCTACCCATGGTGACAGTTTGGAGACTTCAGCTACTGCAGAATGCAACGGCCCGTCTTCTTGTGGGGTCAGGCTGCCGTGAGCACGTTACACCGATGCTCTGCACTGGCTGCCGAGTCTTCCAGACCCGATTCAAGGTGTTGGTTTTTACCTATGCCGTGGCCCGACTCACCTGTGGGATCGCCTCACTCTCCGTGCACTGGAGCAACCTCTGTGGTCCACCGGGAGCACCCTTCTCGAAGTCTCCCGTGTGACCCGGGAGGCCACTATGGAGAGAGCGTTCTCAGTGGCTGCACTTCGGCTGTGGAAATCCCTCCTGGCCCAGCTGGCCTCAGATCTCCCTTCCTTCCGCCGTATGTGTAAGACCTGGCTGTTCTGCCGCGCTTTTGGCAGGGAGATGGGATGTAAGGTGGGGTTGTGTGGGTTGGAGGGGGGAGTTATTATTAACAAACATTTATATAGCGCCAGCAGTGTACCTGGCACTTTACAAAGTAATAAAATAGACAGGGTCCCTGCCCCTAGGGCTTACAATCTGAGAGACAGGAGCTGGGGGAGAGACTTAGGAAGGGGAACAGAGGGAGAGACAAGGGGTCTAACATTCATGAAGATGCGAGGTCTCAAGTGCACGTACTTGGCTTGGTTACGATGAGAATGACAGCAGGCAGGTCCATGTTGCAAGGATAAGGGTAAACCGATCGTAGGTATAGGAATAGTGGCTCAGCAGGATAAAGAGTCAGACAGAGCAGAGCGAAAGAGGTGAGTTTTAAGGAGAGATTTGAAGGTATGAAGGGAGGGGGCAAGGCGGATGTGGACAGGGAGGGAGTTCCAGGCATGGGGGGCAGCAAGTGAGAAGGGACGAAGGCGCTTAGGGGAGCAGGGAAGGCGTGGAAGGGTGAGAGAAGGGACAGAGGAGGAGCGAAGTGCACGGGCTGGAGTATGGAGGGCGATAAGTGCAGAGAGGTAGGGGGGAGCAAGGTTGTGAAGAGCTTTATAGGTGAAGACTAGGAGCTTGTGCAGGATTCGTTCAGGAAGGGGAAGCCAGTGAAGCGAAGAGAGGAGGGGCTGCACATGGTCGAAGCGACTGGCGAGGTAGATGACCCTGGCAGCAGAGTTTTGGACAGAGATGAGGGGAGAAAGGTGAGACCGGGGAAGGCCAGTGAGAAGGAGGTTACAGTAATCGAGGCGAGAGATGACCAGAGCATGAACAAGAGTTTTGGCAGACGAGACAGAGAGAAAAGGGCGAATCTTAGCAATGTTATGGAGGGAGAAGCGACAGGATTTAGCAACAGAGTCAATGTAGGGTTTAAAAGAAAGGGCTGAGTCAAAGATGAAGCCTAGGCTACGGGCTTGGGGGACAGGCAGGATGGTGACTCCATCAATAGTTATTGACAGTGAGGAAGGAGAGGAAGGATGAGGGGGGAAGATAAGGAGTTCAGTTTTAGCCATGTTGAGTTTGAGTTGACGTTGAGACATCCAGGTAGAGATGTCAGAGAGACAGTTGATGAGACGAGCTTGAACAGAGGGAGAGAGAGAGGGAGTAGAGAGATAGAGTTGAGTGTCATCAGCATAGAGGTGGTATTGGAAGCCATGGGAGGCAATGAGTTTGCCTAAGGATGAGGTATAGATCGAGAAGAGGAGAGGGCCAAGAACAGAGCCTTGAGGAACACCAACTGAGAGGGGGAAGGAGGAGGAGGCGGAGTTGGAGAGAGACACATTAAAGGAGCGGTCAGAGAGGTAGGAGGAGAACCAGTTATGGACAGAGCCACAAAAGCCAAGGGAGTGAAGGGAATCCAGCAAGAGTGAGTGGTCAACAGTATCGAAGGCAGCAGAGAGATCAAGGAGGACAAGAATGGAATAGAGACGTTTAGATTTAGCCACCAGAAGATCGTTGGTGATCTTAGCGAGAGCAGTTTCAGTAGAATGAAGGGGGCGGAAGCCAGATTGGAGGGGGTCAAGGGAGGAGTTGGAGGATAGGAAGTCAAGGCAGCGGGAGTAGACAACACGTTCAAGCAGCTTGGAAGCAAAAGGAAGGAGTGAGACAGGACGATAGCTAGAAGGGTCAGAGGGGTCAAGAGTGGACTTTTTGAGAATAGGAGAGACTGTGGCATGTTTGAAGGCAGAAGGGAAAGAGCCAGTAGAGAGGGAGAGGTTGATGATGTGCAGGAAGGAAGGGGCGACAGTGGGAGTAATGGAGGTGAGGAGGCGGGAAGGAATGGGATCAAGGGGGCAAGTGGAAGGGTTGGAGGAGGAGAGCAGAGAGGAGATTTCCTTAAGGGAGGCAGGGGAGAAGGAGGACATGAGAGAAGGAGGGGGAGGAGGGAGAGGGGTGGGAGTGGGAAGAGAGGAGTGGGAAGCGATGTCGAGGCGGATCTTGTCTATCTTGGAGGTGAAGAAGGAGGCAAGATCCTGAGCAGAAAGGGAAGAAGGAGGGGGAGGACAGGGAGGCTTGAGGAGGGAGTCAAAGGTAGAGAACAGGCGGCGAGGGTCCCGAGAACAGGACTCAATGCGGGAGGCATAGTAGTGTTGTCTAGCAAGGGAGATAGCAGAAGTAAGGGTGGAGAGACAGAATTTGAAGTGAAGGAAGTCAGCGTGAGAATGGGATTTGCGCCAGAGTCGTTCAGCAGCACGAGTGCAAGAACGGAGGTGGCGGATACTAGGGGTGAGCCAAGGACGGGGGTTGTGGGAGAAGGCAGGGCGGGAAGAGAGAGGGGCATGGGAGTCAAGTGTGGAGGAGAGAGAGGCGTTGAGAGCAGAGACAGCGGAGTCAGGGGAGGAGGAAGAGAAGACTGTAGGAAGAAGGGGAGAGAGAGAGGAGGCAAAGTCCAGAGGATCAATAGCTTGAAGGTCACGGAAGGGGCGTAGAGAAGGGGAAGAGGAGGGGGACAGTGGGAAATGTTGAAAGAGGCAAGGAAGTGGTCTGATATAGGATGAGGATCGAAGGAGAGATCAACGACAGAGCAGTTTCTAGAGAGGACAAGATCAAGAGAATGGCCATTAGTATGGGTGGGGGAGTTGGTTCTCTTTTGTGTTGTGGATTGTATGTGTTTTTACGATGTGACCCACCCCGGGCTGCCTGGAGCAGGAGAGAAAACTGTTTAAATAAATTAAATAAATAAATACCAGCTGCACTGAGAACCAGGAATTTGAATTCCTTGGTTATTCTTCCAGTTGTAATAAGATTAACTTGGGACATTGTGCAACAGCAAGAGACAAAAGGAAGGCACGCAGTAACCTATACAGCAAAGCTATATTTATTAAAAAAGGGTATTTTGGGGCAACTTCTGTGACTTTCTGCAGCTGACATCTTCCATGATTGCAGCAGAAGTTGGGAGACTTTCAGCTACCACAGAGAAGTAATGAGTTCAGTACCTTCACGTGCAAAAGTGGAATAAGAACCATGTGCAGAAATTCAGGTGGAAGCAATACTCCTGAAAACTATCAGAATGGAACACAAATGAGCAGCTGTTCGTGCCTTGGCAATAGGAAAAGCATAATCAGAGCACTTAGCACAGACTGCTGAATGCTTGTAGGGATCCAGAGTGGAAAATTGCAATAGTAACTTGAAGTATAACTATGCTTCAGCTGATTACCAGTGAAAGAACTTTGGCTCATACATTTTCCTAAATTTCTGGCTCATAATAATCAAGCACAGGTAAGTTATGTATGACATCTTTGCAAGCTTTCAACATGGCTAAGGATTGGTTAGCCCCAGTCACAAAGAGTATTTCTGACCTTCTAAACTATACACAAAACTCTAGGGAATGCTGTCAGAGATAAGACAACATAATATTATCCAGAATGGCATATTAGGCCAAGGGGCATTCAAATCAAGCAACTTTAAACTAAATTAGAAATGTAACTGAATGATACATCTTGCTAGACAGCAGAGACCACAGAATGTAGATTTTTACTTACTAGAATGGATGCCAGTTTAAGATGCTTCTAAAGCTGCAAAGAAAATATGTCTAGGGGGTTTCAGGCTAATGAACCTGTATCAGTGTCAAATCTGGATTGAGCGACAATGGGGAAAACTAAGCACACATAGGTCTGTTTATAATTTGTCAGAAACAACTGTCAGTGGGGAAAATGTCTGCCAAATTCTTAATTCTCTAATAGGTCTCTAGTCTGGGACATGAAAGTCTTTATTTTTTGTAATTTTTCAGGACTCTCTTTAGTATATTACTATCTATTTAGAAGTTAATTCTTTTAGTAGCAAATAGGAAGCTATTTCGGTCTGTCAAATACTGCTTAATTCAGCTTCCCAGATGACCAGCTCTCTTACCTGTTAGTGTTTTGAGCCAATGCATAATTATATAGCATAGAAATTACCATCGCTCAGCTGCTTTTCTGAGGCCTTGCACACTGATAAGGTCATTTAGGGCAATAATGTGTATTTTTCCATTTGAACTTTCATTTTGAATTGTTCCACGCTGTGGCTAAGACTGGAGTTTTTAAAGTCCTGAGATGATAATTTAGGAGTTGGTCTGAATCAAGTATTTCTTCTGCACCTGCTTCACATCCAGTTAAAACAGCATAGACATTTCATAACTCAAGCCCTCATGAGAAAAATAGAAAGTACTCTGCTTGAACCAAGCAAGACATGGCTAGATGCTGTTTCCAATACAAAACATCTTATTGTTTCCAAATGTAAATGATGGCACAGTGTATGTATTCCAAATCAGCTGAGTTACTTAAACTTGGAATATACATGTTCAAAAATTAATTATCCCCAATTTTAGAGTTTGATCATTTGATTACAGTGACTCCTAAGCTATTTAGGAGTCTAAGCTATTTAGGAGTCAGTGCTTCTAAGAGAGCTAGAAATGCATATTCCTGTTTCTGGTTTTGCATGTGGTGTGAATTCTGTAGCGGATGTTTTTCGGCCAGGCATTTCAACAAAGCCTGCTCTCTAAGCAGGAAGTCGAGTTTGCATCCCCTTGCCCAGCTTCACCCCTAGCAATAAATATCTTCAGGTCCAACTATGCTCCCTCCCACTTACAACTGTTGAAGGTAATGATTTTGTAGAAAGTTCTCTCAGTGACTCATATGTAACCCATTACTTCAGAGTTGAACATGTGTAACTAATTGAAACAGTAAATAGTTCTCTTGATTGAGGACTAGATGAGCTGTGTGCTTTAGGGCTGATACGGTGTTAGTGTTGGTCTATAAAGCCCTGCACGGTCTGGGCCCCTCATACCTCAGGGCCCACCTCGCCCTCTGCGCCTCAGAGCAATCCCTCTGGTCCACCGAGGGCGCCTTTCTGGAGGGCCACAATGGAGAGGGCGTTCTTGGTGGCCGGGCCGCAGCTTTGGAACTCCCTTCCACAGGAAGCCCGCCTGGCCCCAGGTCTGCTGGCTTTTCGCTGAGCCTGCAAGACCTGGCTGTTCATCCAGGCCTTCGGAAGGGAGGGTGGGGTAGTTGGGGGTACATTTGGGTTTTAAGATATTTTAAATATAGTGTTGCTTTTTTAGTATTTTTATTGTATTTTTATATATCTTTTGTTATTGTATGCTGCCCCGAGATGCCGTAAGACATGAGCAGGGCGGCAAAGAAAGGGTAAAATGCCGTTTAAAACCTGGGTGCTGATCCTGCGAAGTGCTATAGCAAGCATAGTGTTTACAGGCATGAATAAGTCCTCTGAACTATCTCACTACACATTCTGGAGTAAGGATTCATTCTGAAAACTCCATTGCCATGGGGGTGGGGGTGGTGTTGGTGAAAAGCTCACCGGTGGAAATATCTGCTAGCCAGCAAAACCTTCACATGACAGTGGAACTCCCCTCCACAACAGCAGCATTTTGGAAAGGAGCCTAAGGGATGGCTGAGTTGCCTTTGTGCCTAATGTGACCCAGAATTCCGAGTGGGTCTGATGAGTAATAAAGTCCTATTTGAACCCCATGGAATCCATTCCAGTTCAGAACAGCAAGCAGTCCTTTTAAAACACCTTGTGGGAGAACATTCCAATGAAAGCTGCCATTTGTTTTTAGAAACACACAAAGAACAGAACATGCAGCGTACTAACATTACTTTCAAAATGAAATTTTATTAAATATCAAACTTTTGTTCGCAATTATAACTTTTTTTTTTTAAAAAAAGATAATTTAAAATTGTTGCAGGGGAGGCAGTTATCGGAGTTCATACCATCAAAAAAACTATAATCACAAATGCTGTTATATTAAATATGGTTATTAAGGCTTCTACGTGTCATGAAACAACCAACTGAATTTTCAACCATTAAACAATCAACATTTCTAAGAAAAGTTACAAATGGCAGCCTTGTTGAACTACTAATGAAAGTTTTCCAGTAGTGGACACGAATTTTAACCTCTTTCTTGATTTGTTTTAGTAAGTAACCTAAGCACATACGCATTTGCAGAAGTGTTAGTCTACATCTAATTATAAACTGCAGCATGTGAGAAATCTCCCAGACAAAGTAATACACATCTCCCAGCAAATTTCTGGACATGCTGATGAAAAGCTCCTTAATTGAGGAGACTTTGGTTATCAGTTCAGCAAGATAAACCTAAAATGGGCATTCTTCCAGAGGGAAAAAACAATGGGTCCTTAAGAATGGGATTACAAAACCCTTAGAGAAGTTATGAATTTCTGCTATGTTTGCTTAAGTTCTTGAGTCATTTTCAGAAACATCTCCCTCATCTCCACTTCATTTTGGCTGAGTCTACACTTGTCAGAAAACTAAAATTCCAGAACAGTGACTTAGCATTTGCCCAAGAAATGTAGAGGGGGTGGGGAAATGGACCTCATTGCCTTATTTTTCTGTGAAGCACTTCCCAATTTGACTTTTTGGATTATTTCATCACTTACTATAATGCTATTAAGAATGGAAGTCTGTCCAATGACTCAATATGGTCTAGAGAGTATACTGAAGAGGGATTAAATGACTCCGATTTGGTGATGGGATGCAACAGTCTTGCTGCTGCCAGTTAGCTCAGGTTGATAAGCAACTGACAGAGTATTGTTTGAAAGCTTCTTTGTGGCCTCGACTGAGTCCAACTTAAGAATCAGACAACGGGTTAAATCACCTATATCAGCTGGCACTCTTGTTGGCAGGTCAGCGAGTGACTGAGTCACCAAGATTGAACCTCTCAGTGAGAGGTCGGCCCCATAGAATATGGTTGAGGCACTCCATTGAGATTGAATAGGAACGCCTGCACTGCCATTAATGATGATGTGCTGGTCCTTGATGAGGGAATTTCAATCACCACCAAGGCTGTCAATCTGCGTGAGAGAGTTATTTATTTTTGTTTTCAGTAAATGAATCAATATCTATTTAAACTGCTGCCTGAATTAGGAAAGACTAAATTCCAGTTGTTTGCAGGCTTCTCCCAAATATCTTTGGTCTAAAAATATTTCTGTTTCTGCTATATTATATTTTATACCTAAATCCTCAGGATTTCCTCCATTTGCAGTTTTAGAAAAAACTGAAGTATTAGTAGAGAAATAAAGCTCTCCAAAACACAAAACTATCAATTTAGTTCATTGTCAAATATTTAGATTACTACTAAATAGGAGAGAATGTTAAGATTAGACAGCAAAAGATACAGTTTGGCCTTAACTAAAAAAAAGACAACTTACTAATTCCTGTTACTATATGTACCAGTTGGAATTCAATAAAACTTTTTTCTGGGGGGGAAAAAAATGAAGACTTGCTGCTACATTTATACAGATTCATATAGAAAGAGCTTTCAACATTTCCAAGAAGGAATCAGAAAAACATTGCTCTCCATACTCCAACTCCATACTCTAGCGTGATCCTGCTATCAACTAGATCCAATAGGTGCAGGATTCCAAGATGGATTGCCAGGCCAGAGAATCAAGAACAGTGGAGAATTGTGCACTTTTAAAGGTATCTTTGAAAACTGTGCTAAAGAAGAATTTGGAGGAAGGATTTTGCTTTTCTTTTGGTTGCTAATGCCAAATCCTGCATTTATATTTCTGCTGTTTGTTATTGCCTGCTCTTGACAATTTAGTAGGGAAACTAAAATTCAGCATGAAGTATCTGAATATTTATTGGGGCTGAATTTGACAAATTATATATAGTGACGATAAACACTGGATAAGTTTTTAACTGCTGAATGAGGGCTGGAAAATGTTACATATGGCAGAAAATCAGAGCAGCCACAAATTAACCTGTGTGGAATAGAGGAATTACATTGTTTAATACAGATAGATATTAGACCATTGCAGTGTTATAGTACTGCATAAGCTCTGCATTCAAAGCCAGAGAAAGAACCTGTGAAGGACACTTTTCTAATTCCTGACCCTACAACCCAACCAACTTTAGCAAAATGTCAATCAGAAAGTTTTATGCACGGTAGCGATGGCAATATGTAATTGCATAAGATATCATGTATACTAGATCCATTTGGAAAATTGCATAGACCATATCCTTTTATTTAAAGGTGTAGTAAGGCACAATTTACCTAATATATTTTGACTGTTATAAAAGCAAATCTATTTTAAATCACTCTGATATAATGGAATTAACAGTACTTTCCATAAAAAATATATGTAAAGTGTAAAAAAGGCAATTCATTTCATATCAAACATGAGAAATACTCCAATTTAAGGATTACATCAGTCTTTTTAAAAAAATAATAATAATCAAAGACCAGTAGAAAAAAGTGGACACATTATTCTAGGGGTGCATGTTGCATGTCATTGTCCTTCAAGTTGTTCAGTAGCTGCCGAGGCGCTTTCTTCATGTGCTGTATAATCCAGGGGATCCATCATCTAGGTAGAAAACAACAGGAATCTTTGTTGAAGAAACATTAACTTCTATTTGGTCTAAGGTTTGCAGTTTGTTAAAAGAATAATTAAGGAAGAGTTAGAATGGAGTTCAGGCAAGCTAAGTAGCATATAGAAAAGAGGTCTTCGACAGGGCTGAAAAAGAAATATCCAAACAAAATAAACCCAAAGTTATTTTAATTTAAAATACATGCACTATGACACTTTGATTCCAACGATCTCGTAGCACTCTGCAAAGTAACTGGAATGCAATCCTTACTCCCTTGAAGTCAATGGGGTCAATCCCATGCCCTGTGTATGCCTCACACGTGTGCACATGTACACAAACCACGTGCATATCTGTAGAGAACACACTGTGCCGCGCAGTTCCCATTTGGGATTGTGGCCAGCGGGAGTTTAGCCTTAGCGCAGCGAGGCAGGAAAGCATTACACTTGATAGTCCCAATTTTACAGTGGGTAAGGCAAAGGGAGGCTGAGATCATACAAACTGGACCTTAAAAAGTTGTCATTTTTGTAAATAGAAATGTTGGGATTTTTTTGTTAAAATAGTTACAATCTTGTTTCTGACATGTACACAGCTGGACTCATGGTAAACCTAGTTTTAGTATGGGGAAAGCAACAAACAGCATCAAAACAAATTATTAACTTGCTAAAGCCATTGAGGCCAATAGGACAACTCCAGTGAAAGTAGCTTCAGGATTGCAACCCAGAACTCAAGACACCTGGTGTTGTAGCATTTGCCTCCTAATTTCCTGCAATTTCTAGTTAGCCAGATCTGCCGTTTGCATGTCACAAAGTATACTGGTAAGAGTAGGGGAGTCCCAACCTCTTGGCCTCACTGGAACTCCCTAGCAGGCCGGATTGCACAAAAGTCTCCTGCTGTGCAGTCAGTATCCGCTATTTCTATAGTGCCAAGGTAGCCAAACCCTCTTCAAGCTAATCAACACAAACCGTGTCCGTTAAAAACACAAAGAGTTTGGAGTTGGTTTGCAGCATGACGACATTCTGGAAATTTATTAAAATATAATAATATATTTAATATGGCTATTTAATGAAACCAGATTTTAAGGCCATGGGCCAGATGGAGCCCTACTACAGGCCAGATCTGGCCCATGGACCAATGTTGGCTAGCCCTGAGTAAGAGTATGACTGGAGGCATAACTGAAACAACAAAATCAATGAAATGCACATATTGAGCAACATCATGCCACCTGTTAGCCATAGACTGGTTGGTCAATGTCCAGTACAAGAGGCTACAGAAAAAGGGCTCACTTCAAAAGCCAGTGATGGATATTTTTATGTGTATATTTTATTTATTCATATTTTTACCCACAAAGGCTCAGGGCGGCTCACAATCATGAAGACAGAGAAAAAACCATTAAAATCAGGGAAAAAACAATACCACCCCACCCAAACCACCCCTACATCTCCCACCCACCAAATGCCTGACAACTCACCCACCAAATCCCGCCATCCCCTACTTAATGAGAAGTTCATTGCCTCCACCCCCACCATTCGCCATATCCGCTCCTGAACCCGGGCTGCTGAACACCTCTGGTGCAAATCCCACTATCGCACTGACTTCCTCCACTTCAAATTCTGACTTTCATCGCTCAACTCTGCTATCTCCCTCGCTAGACAGCAGTACTATGCCTCACACATTGAGTCCTGCTTCCAGGACCCTCGACGCCTCTTTTCCACCTTTGACTCCCTTCTCAAACCCCCGTCTTCCTCCTCCCTCTTCTCTCTCCACTCAGGAATGGATCTTGCCCTCTTTTTCACCTCTAAAATTGATAAGATCAGCCTGGAAATCGCTTCCAAGTCCTCTCCCCCTACCACTCCCTCCTTCCCCCCACTTCTCTCCTGTCCTCCTTCCCTCCCGCCTCCCTTGAGGAAATCTCCTCCCTGCTCTCCTCCTCCAACCCCTCCACTTGCCCCCTGGACCCCATTCCTTCCCGCCTCCTGGCCTCCATTGCTTCCACC
>QEPC01000892.1:2510936-2535341 GCA_003113815.1 Sphenodon punctatus
AAGATCCGCCCTTTTCTGTCTGTTTCCGCTGCCAAAACTCTCATCCACGCCCTAGTCATCTCACGCCTCAACTACTGTAACCTCCTCCTCACTGGCCTTCCCCGCTCTCCCCTTTCTTCCCTCATCTCTGTTCAAAACTCTGCTGCCAGGATCATCCACCTAGCCCGTCGCTTTGACCACGTTCAGCCTCTCCTCTCCCCACTGGCTCCCCCTTCCTGAGCATATTCTGCACAAGCTCCTCGTCTTCACCTAAAAGGCCCTTCACAACGTCACTCCCCTCTACCTTTCTGCCCTGATCTCCCTCTGAACCCCGACTCGAGCACTCCACTCCTCTTCCATCCCCTCCCACGCCTCCCCCAACCGCCTTCATCCCTTCTCTCTCGCTGCCCCACACACCTGGAACTCCCTCCCTGCCCTAGTCTGCCTTGCCCCCACCCTCCACACCTTCAAGTCCCTCCTCAAAACCCACCTCTTCCGCTCTGCCCTTCCTAATTCCTGCTAATCATCCCCACCCAGGATTATCCCCCACTTGAATGTTGCATCCCTTGTCTCTCCCTCTGTTCCCCCTTCCCTGTCTCCCCTCCCCCTTTCTTTAGATTATAAGCTCTCAGGCAGGGACCATATCTATCTTATTCTCTGTAAAGCACCAGGTACGTCGCTAATGCTATATAAATGCTTATAATAATAATAGTAGTAATAATACCCCAGACGAAAGCCAGACTGCAAGGGGTCCAGAAAACCGACCCGGTTGAGATGATCCTGAAGCTGCTGGGCCATCACCAGTTCAATAACCTTCCCTAAAAAGGGAAGGCTAGAGACAGGTTGATAACTGACAAGAATGTCAGTGTCACGTGATGGTTTTTTGAGCAAGGGTCGTACCATGGCCTCCTTAAGAGACCCTGCCCTCCCAAAGGGAGGCGTTGACCACCCATGCAACCGGTCCTAGTGTCTCCCTGGTGGCCTTTACCAACCAGGACGTGCAAGGATCTAATTCACAAGTTGTGGCCCAAACAGCCCCCAGGACATCCCCTGCATCGGCAGGGGTCACCAACTGAAACTGATCTGAATTACATCTGGTGAGGAGGCTCTGGCCTTATATTTCTAATTCTGATCTTGCCGCCTTCATCACCTCGAGACTAGACTACTGTAATGCCCTCTACATGGGGTTGCCCATGGTAACAGTTCAGAGGCTTCAGCAAGTGCAGAATGAGGTGGCCCATCTCCTCATGGAGATGGGCCGATACGAACATATTACTCCAATTCTTTGCACGCTGCATTGGCTGCCAATAGTCTTCCGGGCCCAATTCAAGGTACTGGTGTTAACCTATAAAGCCCTAAATGGTCTGGATCCCACTTATCTGAGGGATCGTCTTATCCCTTGGGCCGGCCAGAGGCACCCTCCTGGAGGTCCCATATTGTAGACGGATGGCCATCACGAGGAGGGCGTTCTCAGTGGCCGCTCCGTTGCTGTGGAACTCCCTTCCAGCGGGGATTCGCCTCTGCCCAGACCTGCTCACCTTCTAGCAGCAGTGTAAAATCTGGTTGTTCCACCAGGTGTTTGAAGGAATAGACAAGTAGGGTGGGTTGGGATTGGGGGGGAAGGGAAGAAAGGGTTTTTTTATGTTCTAGTTTTTTATATATGTGTTACTAATAAGCCACCGCAAATTGCCTGAGACATGAGTGAGTGGGGTAATAATACTTATATTTATTTATTTAAAACATGTGTACCCCTCCCCTCCTGTAAACAGCTCGGGGCGGCTTCCAACAATATAAAATAATAAAAACAATCAACAATTAAATACTTTTAAAACAGGGCCCCGGGAAACAATATCGACATTAAAACAATAAAACAGGGTAGGGGAGAAAAAACACAACCCTAACCCACCCTCCCCCTTTCCCCAAAGGCCTGGGCGAACAGCCAGGTTTTGCAATACCGCCGGAATGACAACAGGCTTGGGGCCAAGCGGGCTTCCTCCGGAAGGGAGTTCCAAAGGCCCGGCCTGGCCACCAAGAATGCCCTCTCCATTGTGGCCCCCCGCTTTACGCGGGGGACCTCCAAGAAGGCACCCCCAGCCGACTGCAGGAGCCGCCCTGGGGCGCGGCGGTCCCTGAGGTACGAGGGGCCCAGAACGTTAAGGGCCTTATAGACCAACAATAAAACCTTGAACCTAGCTCGGCACGCTATTGGCAGCCAGTGCAGAGTCCGAAGCACAGGTGTAATATGCTCCCGACGACCCGTCCCCGTAAGGAGACGAGCTGCCACATTCTGCACTAGCTGCAGCCTCCGAACCAGGCACAAGGGAAGCCCCACGTAGAGCACGTTACAGTAGTCCAGCCTCGAGGTGACGAAGGCATGGATGAGGGTGGCCAGGTCCGGGCCGGAGACAAACGGACACAGCCTACGCACCAGATACAACTGACGGAAGGCAGCCTTAGCGACTGCCTCCACCTGCCGCTCCAGGTGGAGGTCTGCGTCCAATATCACCCCCAGACTCTGGACCTGCTGAGCTATAGGAGGGCGAACTCCCCCAATCAGGGGAGCCACTACCTCCCTGGCTCTCCCCACCAACATCACCTCTGTCTTATCAGGGTTGAGCTTCAGTCTGCTCTGCCACATCCATTTCGCCATGGCCTCCAAACACTGGGATAGCACTGAGACAGCCGGGTCTGGGTCAGTTGAAAAGGAGAGGTACAGCTGAGTGTCATCAGCATATTGGTGACACCGCACCCTGAACTCTCTCGCAACCTCCCCTAAGGGCTGCATGTATACATTAAATAATAAATAAACCCCAGCCTATCCTCCCCCTTAATTCCACCCCCCCAATTCAATCCCCGCTTCCAAAAGCCTGACAGAATAAAATGGTCTTATACTGCCTCCAGAAGGCCACCAGGTTTGAACACAGGCAGACCTCTTGGGGGAGGGAGTTCCATAGCAAAAGTACGACAGCCAAGAACACCCTCCTCATAACTGAGACACGGCAAAAAACTGGAGTCTTTAGGAAGGCGCTCTCAGCCAATCGCAGAGGCTGTGATGGGACATAGGGAGCCAGGCGATCCCTCAGATGGATGGTGCGCCTAGGCCATTTAGGACTTTAAAGGTCATCACCAGCACCTTGAATTTTAGGGTTGGAAAAAATTGGGGGACATTAAAAACAAAGTGTTCTTTTAAGTTTCCCTAGGAGTTTCAATACCTTGAACAAGACAAGATTTTTGTTTCCAGTGGAAGAACATGGGCTTTAAGGTTTTGGTGTGCTTTAAGTCCCTTAATTTTTTTTAAAAACAAACCACCAAAGAACAAACTATATATATTTAAAATCTTTTATGCTCTTTTGGTATGACAGAGAGAAAGCAGGTAACAAAAACTTTTGAACTAATTTGGAAATGAATACCAGACAAAAGAACTCGCTACACCTATGTAATCCAATGTCCCAACTCACTTTTAAAAAGGTACGCAGGTTTAAGGCAGTGCTGCTGTGCACTTAATGCAGAATTTCCTTTTCCAAATAAAGCACGTGTTTTAGTGAGTCACTAAATCTTTCCCTGCATGCAGTGACTCATTACACCATAAAAAATAAAAATCGGAAAGTGAGTTTCTGTATTTTGCAGTTAAGAGATAAATAGCGGCCATTCTCAGAGTTTAAATTGGCCCCAAGTCAATCATGTTATCTCAGGGGTTGAGAACCCTTTCCCTCCCTACAAGCTGCTTTGAAAATCAGAAGCAGCGGCACAGGCCGTAGCAGGGTTGGGAGGGCTGAGAGGGAATGTGCTCAGGACAGGACAAAGAGGGGAGAATTCAGATCATGCATCTTTCCCACAAATCCAGCCCCTATACCCTTGAGTGCACATGCGTCTCTCTGCTCCACTGCCCTTGAGCGTGCTGCTTCTGTGCTTAAGGGTAGGGGCTAGATCCACAGGTCAGATCCAGGACTTAGAAAGAGGCCAAATAAAAAACAGCCACAGGCTGTATTTGGTCCATGGGTCAGGTGTTCCCTGCATTATCTAAGGTCAATGGTTTCCCATACCTACAAGAATAATAAGGGAGATTGAAAAGTCATGTTGACAACACATGCAAAATGGGGATTTGGGAGAAAAAAGGATGGAAAGGAGAGGCATTGCTTTTAAGGTTACAAATCCAGGCAGGCCGAGTCACTGTAGTATCCTTTTTATGGATACTCTGATTTTTACTTCCACCAACTAAACAAACAGGAAACAGGAAAACAATGCAGATTAAAATTGCATAGTCAGCTTGAATAACCTTCCCTAAAAAGGAAGGTTAGAGACAGGGCAATAGCTGGCTGGGGAGTCAGAGTCCAAGCTGGTTTCTTAAGCTGGGGCCAGACAAACAATCACAATTTTGAGGGTGACCAATAACCTACCTGCCCAAAGAGAGGCACTGACTACCCCACCCAGCAACGGCCCCAGTGTCTCCCGACTGGCTTTCATCAGCCAGGATGGGCAAGGACCTAATTCACAACTGGTTGCCCACACTGCATTAGTGGGTGACACTAATTGAAACCGATCCACACAAACAGGACAGGGCTGAGCTTCAACAACCCCAAACATTGACTCTGCAGACAAAGTAGCAGCATACCAAGTGATGGGGAATACGAGTGATTTTATTTGCAAAATAATTAATAAAAATGTTACAGCGGCCACTTGATGACTAATTTATGGGAAACAGAGACTGGATTTATCAGGTCATTCACCATCCAGAACAGCTCTGCAGGATAAGGCTTTGCAGATACTACGATGGAGGAAAAGAAAGCTTTCTTCATCACCATCATAGCCACGGCATAATCTTCCAAAATTGATCTATGCTGCAATTGGTTGGCTTCAGTCCAAGTCAAGCACCACCTGAGCTCTAACCGCCTACCCTCTTGCTTCAACTGCCTCAGATCCCTTACGTAACCAGGGGGACCTATGCTGGCGCAGAGGGGCGAACAGACACCCGAGTGCAACCATGTCAACGACCATGGTCAGGATGTCATTCCACAACGCAACCAGGTTATCGACAGCAGTAGCCATCAAAGTCAGTGGGTAAATCCCCCAGACTCTTCTCTGCCTCATGTGTCAGGCCAGATATTACTTGGGACAGACCCATAGTCGCCATGAAGTGCCACTCTGGTCCTAAAAGGTTAGTCTCGGCATGTATGCTGAAGTCACCCAAGACTACAAGGTAAAACTATTAAAGAGATCTAAAAGGAGGAGGAAAAACAGCTGCAAATAAAGACTGGAAGAAAAGCAAAAATACAGAATCAAGGAGCTGGTTAATAAGATTATTAAAATAAGACCATATCACACCTTGTAACAAAGGCTTCCTGGAGGACTCCAACACCTAGATAAAATTCACTACATTATTACATTCATATGTAGCAATTTAAAAAGAGAAATCAACATCAAGAGCATCTAGGAAATAGCTGCTTCTGCTGCCTATACTTCAAGTGCTGGGTCCTAATTCTTGGCTCCGCTCAGGTTATTGTTGCACCTATGGAGAGGCCCAAGGAGCCTTAAACCAGGCCGCCTAGGGCTGCTGAGAATTCGTGGGAAATCCCCAACTGGCATAAAACCAGCAGAGCGGGCGGAGTATGGGATCACCACAGCCAATATATTCAAGCAGAGCTAAAACAAAGACCTGCTGCACAGGGGCAGAGCTAGTTTGGAAGGGGCTACCCCCAGTGGAGGGGAACTCCGCTGCTGCCCCTGCACACTACCTGTCCTTATTAAAGCTACGCCTTTGGGGCTGCACATTCTGTATCTAGCAAATTTGCCCACTTCAAATAAGGTTTGACAAAGCAGGTCCAAAATACTACTGGAAACTGCTGTGTTCAGGTATTCATTTGAAGGGTTTCAGATGTCCCCCTCCATTTTTTGGTTATTTCATTTCAGATTTTTAGTCACAATTGAATATCTGATTTGCCCTTCCATTCCACCCCCAGCAACACCAGGAATGTTGGCAAATATTCACTTCAGTGCAATCTAAAAATGAGAATAATATTCACAAATACAGATTCTCTAATTCCAAGAACTATTTCAACTCCCCACGGCCCAGAATCAGGGCAGTGGAAGGCTGAGTTAAAGCATCCTTCCCTCCTTCTTCAGCAACAATGGATGTAAGTAGCTGAAGATTTGGGCCTTCTTTTAAAAAACATAAAGCAGAACACTGCTGGCTCAGAATTTAGTACATTATATACTGGGGAAAAATTCAGCCACAACATTCACCAAAGTTCACCAATACACATTAGTCCCAGAAACTGAATGGAATACGCTTGTATAAAGCATTAAGTAGAATAAGAAAAGATGCCTATAACAATTTGCACCAAAACGTAGATAAAAATCACAGCAAAATATGCAGAATATTTAAACCACAGTCGGATCTCCAACTTGTAAAGTCACATTTTTCAATATCATGCCAAAGTCAGCCTGACCCAATAGTCCAAAGTTCAGAGCAATTTTAATCATTCAGATAGAAACTAGTTCAGAAAAGCACATGAAGTAACTACTGTGCCAACATAATTCTTGTATGAATTTTATGTGTGGAACGATTTTGTTAGCTTTAAAAAAAAAAAAAAAAGCAATCAAAGCAATCTTAGCAACAACAAAGCAAATTCAGAATATTATTTAGAACTGAAATAACTTCAGATTATATTGCTCTCTGTGATTGAGATTTACTGTAACCTCCATCCCTAACGAAGAGGTGGAACAATTGGACTATGCATGGAGAACGCCATAGGAGCTGGAGAGCAAGTCTACTCCAACATCCAGGAAGTGCTTACCATGAAGAGGCTACTGTTCCAACCTATAGATTACAGCAGGGTCCCTTGTACAACGTCTTGGCCACTGTGGGCTGGATCTCCATTCAGCAATTTGCTAGCAGACCAGACTGCCCCAAAATCTCCCATTGTGCAGACAGTGTACATTATTTCTATAGTGCGGGGCTGTCAAATCCAGTTCAGATTTATCAACACAAACTGGGCAAGTTAGACAGGCAGGAGTCTGGAGTGACTGTTACAAATACTGATATTTAATAACATTTGATTTTAAGGCTTTGGGCCAGGTAGAACCCACTGGACAGCCCTGGACTAGGGTAATATGAAGCTGGTAATGAAAAGAATTATTCTTTTTATTACAGCTAGGCAATGCAGACCTCAGTGGTGAAATTCAGCCGTATTACAGTCGTGTAGTCAAAAGACCATACGTTATGAGTGTTTTAAATATTTTATGGTTGTGTGTGTGCATATATTTATTAATTTATATTTGAAATTGTAAGCCACCCTGAGCTGTTTCAGGAGGGGCCGGGTATAAATGTAACAAATAAATAAAAATAAAATAAATTAAGATTGGGGGCGCAATCCTCCATCCACTGAAATCAATGACAAAACTCTCCTAAGTCATGGTGGAGGAATGTCCAACAAGCCTGAATTTACAGTGAAAGGGAGGGATACAAAGTATAATTGCTTTGTATCTTTTGTCAGCAAAGAAAAAAAACAAACAAACTTCTACCCACTTTGCAAGATCAATTCCTCTGTACAAGTGGTACATCTTGCAGAAAAGCACCACTAATGCAGGTGTCAATTGAATGGACAGCAATATTACGGAGTATTTATTTTTTAAAAGAATGAAAAAATGCCCCCAAATTGGCAGAAATAAGGGTTACTTTCCAATAACTTAGTTCTTCAAGATGACTCCATACATTCTCACATATGGGATCACGGGTGAGCCCTCTAAGACTTTGGAAGCAGCTTGACTCTTACAGCACTCACAGGGCTTTCCAGCAGAAGGATCTGGAAGCTCTCACTCCTACCCCTCTCACCTCATGCACGGTATAAAAGGACAGGGAGGAGCCTAGCTGGACAGTTCTTTCACAGCCCAGCCCAACAGGTCCCTTGAGGGGATGGTAGGTGGGTTGTACGAATGCACGGAACCATCTCAAAGAAGTAAGTTACAGTAACTAACCCTTATTTCTTCTTTGAGTGGCTCTGTGATTCTCACATATGAGAGAATCCTCCCAACAGTAGCCTTACCTGCATCGGGAGGTGGAGGTCTCTTACGGCAGGATCAACAACAGCACTGCTCTCCCAAATGAGACATTCTGACGTGCTGCAAGGTCTAAGGCATAGTGATGTGCAAAGGTGTCTACCAATGCCCAGCTTGCTGTCTTGCAAGTCTCCAGGATCGGTATGTGTCAAAGAAGCTGTTGTCGTAGACATTGCCATCGTGGAGTGTGCCCTGAACCCCTGTGGTGGGTCCTTATCAGCTGCCTGATAGGCATCTGTAATACATGAGTTGACAGCTTTGGAAATCTGTTGGGCTGACAACTTGATCCCAGGCTGTCGACCACCTATAGTCACAAACGAGGAGTCCGTCTTGCGGATAAGTCTTGTTCTGTCTATATAGAAGGCCAGAGCCCTTTTCACATCTAACACATGCAAAGATTTGTGTAATGTGAGTCATGTGGACGTGGGAAAAAGGTCGGTAGTGAGACTGTCTGATTAATGTGAAAGGAGGTCAGGACTTTCATTAGGAAGGATAGGTCCATACGAAGTTGAGCTTTGTTTCAAAACAACAAGAAGTACGGAGGGGAGGCTTTAAGCACTGCTATCTCCCCCACTCGGCGTGCTGACGTGATAGCTACCAGAAAGATGACCTTCTGTGACAAGCGGTGCAATGGAATTGATGCCATAGGTTCAAATGGGGGATTTGTTAAACTGGCAAGAACTAAGGAGAGATCCCACTGAGGAGTAGGGGATGTCACTGGCAGAAATAAGTTCTTTAAGCCCTTGAGGAACTGTTGGAACTACTTGGTCAGAGGAATGGCACCCCCTTTGAGGGTTCAATAGGTTAGCTAATAGTGCAGCAAGGTGAACTCTCACCGAGGACACGGAGAGGCCAGCTTCTTTAAGCTGGAGGAGGTAAGTGATGATCTCCAAGAGTGGAATGCCATGCACATCTAGTCCCCTGCCCTGGCACCAGGAAAAAGATCTCCTCCGTTTCCCTGCATATGCTGTTCTTGTTGGTTGGTGACTGGCATTTATCAGGGCCCTTGAACACTTTCTGACAAGCCCTGGAGACCCTCAATCGCTGAATATACCATGCTGTAAGGTGGAGGGATTTGAGATCCAGATGTAACAATGTCCCTTCGCTCTGGCAGAGGAGGGTCTGTTTGAGTGATAGACGCTATCCGTCTGTGGCTATCACTGTCAGGTGGGTGTACCAGACTTGACGAGGCCAGTCTGGGGCTATCAGGATGAGTCTGGCCTTGTCCCTGTGGGTCTTGAAGACCGTCTTGGTTATGAGCTGAAAGGGAGGAAAAGCGTACCTGAAGAGGTTGTTCCAGGGGATAGTAAAGACATCTGCGGTGGACCCTCTGCTCACCACCCACTTCCCCGGTGCGAAAACGTGGAAGTATAACATTGGTCCTGGTCACAAGTAGATCAATGTCTGATATCCCCCCACCGCTAAAATATTTGCTGACATATGCCCTCGTTGAGGGATCACTCATGTCTCATCGTCTGGGAGCAGCTCAGGTAGTCCGGTAGACACTTCTGCTCCACCGGGGAGGTGTATTGCCACTGGGTGGACCGTATGTTCCAGAGACCAATACCAAAGAAGCAGAGCTTCGTTCGTCAGTCTCTGGGATCTGGTTCCTCCTTGCTTGTTGATGTAATAGACAGTGGTCGAGTTGTCTGATGTCACCTGTACCGTCCTGTTGATCACCTGGCATTTGAACGTTCGAAGGGTCAGACGGACTGCATGAAGTTTGAGCACATTTATGTGTAGGGACCTTTCTTGTAGGGACCACTCGGCTTGCATGGTGAAACCCCCACAATATGAACACCACCCCTCCAGCGAGGCATCGGTGGCAACCATCACAGGAGGGAGCGGTAGATGGGGGGGGGGGGGGATATTGTCGTAGGCCTTGCTAAGTTGTCGAGTATGGGAGAGAAGTTCTGTCTGAGCCAGTACTGCAAAGGGTGTAGTCGGAGCCTTGCGAACGGTGTGACTTGTGGGGACGCAGTGAAGAGGCCCTGAAGCCTCAAAAAGTACCCGGCCGGTCTGGTCGGAATGGCTTGTAACTGATGGACCATGGATTGCATGATTTGGAAGTGAACCGTTAGGAGGAAGGCTTTCATGGTCGTGGAGTCCGGCATTGCTGTGATGAATGGCATTCTCTGAGAGGGAACTAGGCAGAACTTCTCCAAGTTCGTGATTAGACTCAGATATCCGAGAAGGGTCATAGCACTGTCGACATGCCGGAGGAGTTCTTGGTGTGAATCCCCTGTGATTGGCCAATTGTCTAAATATGGGTATACAGCTATACTTCATCTGCAAAGTTCTGCCACCACAGGGGCCATACGCTTCGTGAAGACCCTTGGTGCTGTCAAAAGGCCGAAGGGTAAGGCTGTGTATTGAAAGCACCGTCCTCCTGCAATAAAGTGAAGAAACTTTATGGGTCTTCCTGATGCTAATAAGGAAATAAGCATCTCTGAGGTCAACTGTAACCATCCAAGTATTGTTCTGGAGTGCTGGTAAATAGTGGAGAGGGAGCCATACGAAATTTGTAGCGTCTAATGTATTTGTTAAGGTGACGCAAATCCAGAAGAGGCCTCATACCCCCATCTCTTTTTTCTATTAAGTAATGTGAGTAGAAACCTCTGGAGGTGGTGGGAAGCATGACCTCCTCGATGGCCCCTTTAGCCAAAAGGACGGAAATTTCCTGCCACAGGAGTGCCTTGTGAGGGGCGTCCCTAAAGAAGGACTGAGGAGGGGAGGGGGGTGGAATTTCAAATTGTATACAGTGGCCCTTTTGAATAATCTCAAAGTACCCATCTATCAGATATTATAGCACTCCAAGCTCAGTAATAATCAGCCAGATGACTGTAGAATGCCCCTTGCGTGGGCGTGGTGCTTGACCTAAAAAATCTCAAACCCGAGACTGAAGCTGAGGTCCCGATGTAGCCTGGTTACGTCTGGTCTTGGGTCTCTGCTTGTTATAGCGCCTGCAGCTACCCTGGTAAGATTGGTGGCTGGAAGGCTGGTGCTGCTGAGGCACAAACCTGCGGTTGTTGAAGGTGAGTCGATGTTGCCTGTAATAGGTCAGTGAGGAAGAGGAATTACGGTATTGTTCCCTTTGTGGTAAACGTACCACTCCCCGTGTCCTCACAATCTGGCAGGTGTCCTTGATGGTCTTTAACGTCTCATCCGTCAGCTTTGAGAAAAGACCATCACTGTCAAAAGGCAGGTCCTCGAGCCTTGCCTTATTGTCTGCTGTCAGGGAAATCGATCTGAGCCACACGTGCCTCCTTACGGTGATGGCTGCAGCTGTGGCCCGAATGGCAGTACGCATGGCATTGAGCAACTGAAATTGTGAGAGTTGCGTGCCTTCCCTGTGGAGAGCCTGTCTTTCAGCAAGTTCAGGTGAAGAGAGCATCCTCACCCAGAGCAAATGCTGATAAGCTGTAAGAGCCACCGAGCAGTTGGAGGTCCAGAGGATTAGAGTTGCGGCTGATAATGATTTTTGGCCTAAGATGTCAAGCCTTCTTCCTGTCGGTCTGAAGGAGTACTACGCACGCACTGTGCCTGAGGTTGGTCTACTTGTTGCCACTGCCGCCACCACCACCACCACTGAATTTGGTGTAGGGTGGTGCGAGAACATATTATTTGTGTGCGAGATAGGGTAGAATGCATCCAAGGATGATGGGAGTGAACCATGCTGTCTTAGACGGTTTCATCAACTAATCAAACAAAAGTAAGGATGCCTGCCCTGCATCTTTGCTAGCGAGAATTCCAAAGACAGGCCCTGAAGGGGTCTTCTGGGTTACCTGGTTAGGTATTTCTGGAAGTGCATCTGCCAGCCAGCGAAGCAAAGATGACTGAAAGTTCTTTACATCCTCCACTGATGCTTCTGGGGAGGGATCAAAGCAGGGGGTGGTAGCGGCTCCTCCTGATGGGTAGTATCCTGCTGGTGGGACAGGATCTCCAACGGAGGCATCTGGTCATTCCTCCCCATATCCTGGGGGTCTCTGCCTGAGCGAGTACGTGGAGTAAGGGTGTAGGGGCTGGCATCGCTGCACCAGTAGCAGTCTGTGGCTGAGACACCACCTGGGGTGTTGACCTAGAGGGTAGTGGGCCCTTTGATTGTGATGACCCAGAAGCCATGGAGACTAAGGAGTTAGGCACACAGTGTTCACGAAGGCTCCTACCTGAGGATTTCCTCTGTCTTTTAAAGGGCCTTCCGCGGTGGGCACTCTGGTCAGAATGTTCCCTTAGGCAAACTCATTCTGCCAAGGCCAGCCACTATACCAAGTAGGATGCATGGGTGGGGTGGGGGGGGAAATAGTGTTGGAAGATTGGTCTGTAAGAGGGCCCCCACCCCTGGACTCGTAGGGCAATAAGTAGCCTGTTTCCCTGCATGGTTCCCTTGTGATTTCTGTCTTTTTCTAGTGATAGGTTCTTTGTCTAGCTGGAGGATTCCCGCAGGTTGTTGAAAGAGAGAGTCCCTTGCATGGATGCTGTCATGAGAGGCTGAGGCAAGTCTGTGTGTGGGGAGAGTGGGTAGCTGACAGTTTCCCTGGAGATAGGCCCCTGTGTGAGCTTGTGGAGGTGGTAGAAGCAGAAGAGTGTCCTCTTTTCAGTACACTTCCTAGGGGAGCTAGGTAATAGTGTTGATCGTGGGTCATGCCCCTGACGGGAGAAGTAACCCATCCCAGTTGTGTCATGGCAGAAGAGCAGCTCCCCTTGAGCATACAGCCCTTGTGGGGCCGCTGGAGCTTGCGATTGAGCCCAATTTGCAGCGTGGAAGAAGGTTGAGGAACCTGCATGCTCTGTTGAGCCATAGAGGACCACAAATTAAATCTCTGCGGGATAGAGGTGGAAGGCTGCTCCTGAACGGCTGAAACTCTTGTTGCCGCAGATGAAAAGGGTGGAAGTTCCTGTGACGCTGCTGAAACCGATGGTGCCACTGAGATGGAGGGCTGCAGCAGTTCCGGTCCTGCTGAAGTCGAGGACAGTTCTGCTGACGTAGATGGTGGGAACTCCAGCGGTGCTGCTGAGACAGAGGGTGGGAAAACCAGCGGTGCCACGGAGGAGGAGGGCAGGAAGACTGGCACTGCTGCTGAGGGCGGGAAAGTCAGCTGAGCCGCTAAAGTGGAAGGCTGGAGCGGGTGTATCAGCACCATCAAAAGGCCCTGCACGGGCTCTGGCGGTTTGCCCTGAGTGGGGTCTGCCTGAGTGATAGTTTCCCTTAGATCGGGAGCAAGCTCCTTATGCGGCTTGTCTTGTGACTTAACTTTAGTCTTTGGCCACTTCACTGTGGTGGCCCTTGAACTCTCCTCAGCATGGCAATCTTGGGGGGGGGGGGGGGGAGGAAATCCAGTGCTTTACAGGTTAGGATCTTTCTGTCCTTAACAGCCCTCTTGGTTAGGGCCTAACAAGTTTTGCAACCCCTGTGACTGTGTCCCTCACCCAAGCAGGTGAGGTACAGGTCGTGCTGGTCTGATGCTGGCAAGACAGTATAATAGCACAAGCAGAGCAGGATTTGAAGCCGCCTTTCTTGCCAGCCTGCGCTGCCATAGGCGGGGAGGCCTCGCTCCTTGGAGCAACTGGCCCTACTTTTAAAAATTCACACACACTAATACTTTCTAATAACAGTAACTAAGCTATCTATAAACTATTTACAATGAACACGAACCATGAAGAGACTGCTAACTCAGAAGAGCGCAAACTGTTCCTATTCTGCCTGAGGCAGTGAAGAAACTGTCCAGCTAGGCTCCTCCCTCTCTTATATGGTGCATGAGGTGTGTGGGAGGGACAGGAGCAAGGGCTTCCAGATCATTCTGCTGGGAAGCCCTTTGACTGCTGTAAGAGTCAAGCTGCTTCTGAAGCCTTAGAGGGCTCACACGTGATCCCATATGTGAGAATCACGGAGTCACTTGCAGAAGAACTGTTGAATCCATGAACTAATTCTGCGTACCTGATAGTTGTTGCCTTTCCAGAACTTCTTCATCTCCTTGCGTTTCCAGGCAACAAGTGAGCTTGTAACGAGCGTACAAGGTACCAAGTAAAGGAGGGCTGGTTGTCCCATCTTCGTTAATGCCAGAACAACAAATGTCAGCACCATGCCAACAGCATAGGCTACAAGGAAATACAAAAAATGCAACTAGTTACTGAATGCTGCACAGCATTAGCTGATTATAAACACGCTAGTTAACAGTACTAAGTTTCTACCGATATTACCCCACACACAAAAAAAAATCACAGTCTTTTCCATTCAATATGTTTTCGATTTATTTATTTATGAATTCATTTATTAATAACATTTGTATGCCGCCCCCTCCTGCTAAAAGCATTTCATGACAATTTAGGCAAGTAAGGCGACTGGGTGGGGGCATCCGTAGCTGCAGCGTGCGTGGATCTGCTGCAGAGCAGCCGTGCAGGTGGAGTGGGTGGGGAGCAATTCCAACGAGTGGCTCACCGCAGCCACGGAGGCAACCGCCGTGCATTCCCCATGCCACGGACCATGGGGAAGCTCACCGGGCTGGCCTTTGCAATTGACGTGTCCTGGCCGTGAGCGCTGGGGAACCCAGGCTCCCCAGCGCTCCTGGCCAGTTCTTGTGACTTGCAAACCCCCGCTTCCCCCAGCCACAGTGCCTATGAGTGACGGACCTGTCTGCTGGCATGGCTGGCTGCCACCGTTCATACCGGTAGGGGCTCCGTGGTCGCCTGTTGCCACGCATCCATTTGGCCTGCCTACACATAGCACTCCAGACTTCCCAGCAGCGCTCTGTGCGTGGCCATGAGTAATTGCTCCACGGCTCACGGGAACACGCATCCCACCACTCCACCCTCAGATGGGCAGTCTGATCCGTGGCTCCTAGATGGCCATGCGGGGCAGCATCTCATTTGAAAACACCCAATATCCAAGATAGCATGGAGTAGTTTCTAGGGATTTTCTATATACTTTTATACACTTTTTTTAAAA
This sequence comes from Sphenodon punctatus, assembly GCA_003113815.1. Classification (NCBI taxonomy): domain Eukaryota; kingdom Metazoa; phylum Chordata; class Lepidosauria; order Sphenodontia; family Sphenodontidae; genus Sphenodon; species Sphenodon punctatus. The sequence goes on from QEPC01000892.1 coordinate 2,525,914, forward strand.
AAAACAACCCATGGTTTTAATGGTGCAACCTGCCATCAGCCTTAGGGGAAAGGCAGGATATAAATTTAAATACATAAATAGTTCAGTCGACTTTCAATAATCCCTGGCATGTTCATGTGTACTGGTTACTACCTCAAACCAGAGATATTGGGGCATTAATAAGAATGCAGAAACACAAAATTAGGGTGGAGCCATTTAACCCTCCTCACCCCAAACTTTTGAAAATTATAGTTATTCCACAACAATGACCAGCAGGAAAATGTTTGCTAAAAGAGCTCATGGAGGTTAATTACCTATAGTACAGGAAACATAATATATAGAGGATAAACTTGTCTGAACATCAAACCTTCGACAATAGGCAACCAGAAGGCCTAAGAAAAGATAGTCAAAACACATTTTTCAGGAAGAAGATTAAGTTACATAAACATGTATTTGCACTCATGATTTAACATTACGGCAGCAACAACATACTGAGAATAACTATATCATTTGAAGGTATACGTATTGTCAGATAGAAGCCAAATACTTTTAAAGTAATCCCAGAATAAGCCTGCCTCTAAACTCAATACCACTGTTTAAATGGAGCTTTCAACATTTTTTTTTTTTTTTAAAGAAACCAAAAGAGGTAACTTTATGAAATAGGTCGACATACACAGTGGTAATAATAATCAAGTATATACTGTTTTTGCCAAAGAATCCCAACACACATTGCCAACATTAATTTTGCTTGAAAAGATCCTTGTGAGAAAAGTATTGATACCTTTTCCATTTTAAAGAAAGGACAATCAGGCACAAAAACATTAACTGATTTGTGTAAGGCAGTCTGTGGAAGAGCCTTGTACACAACGTAGGCTGCTTGCCTATGTTACCCCGCCATGAAAACTAGCGAGAAGCAAACTCCTGGCGGGGAAAGTAATGTGAAACTTTGAACTTGGGTGCGTAGTTAAAAGCATCATTTAACACGTCTCCCATTGTTTTCAATCACGAAAAGCAGGGTTGGATTTTGCGCCCTGCCTTTTGTGACTGAAAACAACAGAAAATGCATTAAATGACGCTTTTAACAACACACCCATGTTCAAAGCCTCACATTACTTTCTCCCAGCACGGTAACATGGGCAACCGCCCATAGACCTCCGCAAAACAATTGCGGAGCTGGAAAGGACCTCAAACGTCATCTAATCCAGCCCTTTGAACCAACGCAGGGTTCACCACACCAAAATTACCCATCTTTTATTTAAGACCAAAGAATTTCCCCCTCCTGTAGCAACAGAAAGTTTCACAGATATAGTTTACATGGCTTTTTTGGAGTAGGGATTTATTGTACCATCTGCTGTTTAAGAAATTAAATGAGATGACTCCATTGTCAAGTTAAATTAAGCTGATTTTACAGTAAGACTACAGATCTTGATCACATATTTTAATGGCAATTGTAGCAAACAGTTGCAGTAACGTGTTACCAGCAAAGAGAGTGTACGACTAGTTTTGTAAAACTTTCCGGGGGGGGGGAGGGGTGTCTAGTTAGTTGTACCCATAATACAAAGCAGTCAGCAAAAAAATGGCAAGAACTACACAATGCAATACTTAGAAATGAAGAACGAGTAGCTCAGATGTTAATCTTTTATTATTGGACCAACTATTGTTGGTGAGAGTAGGCAAGCTTTCAGGCCACACTGGCTTCTTCAGGCTTGTAACAAGTTGTCTTATTACATGTCTGAGGAAGGGCCCTGTGCGGCCTGAAAGCTTGCATAGGTTGTTTAACAAGACAGTGGGCCACCTTGGCCCACTCTGTCGTGCTTTGGTCCGGACATCACCTGCATATTTGCCCTGGGCCTGATGTTGGTCTGGGATTGCCCTGGGCAATGTCAGCAGCTCGCCTGGGCTGCGATCCTGGAGACTTCCAGGGTCACAGCCCAGGCAAATGTCTGCTCAATCAGGTCACAGCGGGCTATAACATTTGTTATGGCCCACTGCAACCCAGCCTGGGTCTGCCATTGCCAGCCACCATGGCTGCCCATCGTAACAGGGGGCCAGGTGCTGGGCGCAGCACCAGCTGCACAGTCAGGAGGCCTGGCATTTGTCACATTTGGTCGGTGGACCGAGCTGGTCTGGACCATATCAGAGGCGGTTCCCTGACCTGGGCCAGGTCGTGACAGCAGCACCTCACCGTCGTGTTTGTCATCACCCATACTCTCACCAGCAGTAGTTGGCCCAATAAAAGAAATCATCTAAACTACTCTTACATTTGCCAGCAACCACTCTGTCTTGCTTATTAGATGCATAGATCTCAGTAAAACTCTGGAATAAGTCTTAAATACTGAAAATTAATTTTAAAACAAAAAAAAACCAACCACCACCAACTACTACTAAATGTTAGTCTCTCAGGCAATCTTAGTTTGCAGCTGCCAAAGACAGGCGCTTACCTGGTACTATGATATCTCCAAATCCAAGTAATGAAAATGGCTTTGCACACAATGTCAGAACAGAGAATTCCAGTCTAGGCACCCGAACCACCACTGGCAACTGCAAAACAGTAATTTAAAATCCCACATAAATCCAATCTAAAGCATATCATTTTTGAAAGATTAAAGTATCAGAACTATTTACTCATCTAATTTACACAGAACTTCAGATTAGGAAGGAGCTGCATTAAGAAAAACAGGAGCCAACAGGGAGAGTACAGGTTTTTAAAAGCTTAAGAGTAGAAAAATGGGTGTGTAGCTTTACAGCCTATTCATGATAATAATTTAGGAACATTTATTACACAGTAGGAAAATTAGATTTGAATTTTTATCCTGTTTATGGACCAGCAATGATATCCAGGCCCTGAATAAACAAATTTGGAGTCAGATTTTCCCCAAAAGACTACTCTTTTTCAGAGGATGCGATTGAAAATCCAGTGAACATATCTGAAATACAATCCTTACTTTCTCATGGGGAGCTGAGCGTTCAGCAGGGACTTCCACCAAGTTTCCATCACTCTAGGATCAAACCCAAGTCAACAAGGATTTAATACTTTAAAGAAAGTAGAAAAAGCTGGCTATATGCTGTGAGAAAATTATACCTAAATAGATACAACTATGGAAGTCAGTATTATGTATTATATACATGAATTCAAATACAATTACCTATTATTATTTTTTAATAACTACTCTTACCTTTTCACTATTTCCAAAAGGACCAGCTGCAACTTCAACCATGATACTCTCCCCATTCTGAAATTTAACAGTTTTTTAAATGTTAAATCATTAGCTAAGTGTATAGTTTAACACTTTCCTATTATTATACATAACAAAAGCCTCTTGTGCCTCAGCTTGCTGTAATCCTCTTACAATGTCCTAATATGTGCAGGTTTATTTTACCCATCGCCCCAGCAACCCCATGTAAAATGGAATGCGCTAAACCATAACAGAAGCCGATCATAATCCAGGAAAGTGCACCCATTAATGAAATATAGGCTTATGCCTCTATTTGGAATTAAAAGAACAAAGTCTGACCTAAGAGACTACTGGAGTTTGCTTTCTAATCAAAGCAGGTGAAATGTTTATTTAGCAGATGACTGCCTGCAGCTGCTCTGCTGTACATGTATAATTCTTCGGTATGCTTTGCAATGTAAACATCTACAAGTAAGGGGCAAGGGCATGAATTAAGGCCTTTCACTGCATAAAATATTACAGGCTAGACAGGGCTGTCTGAAAGCAACAAAAAAAAAGAAAAAGAAAAAAAAAGGGATTGGAGAACAGCCGCCTGCTCTAGGACATAAGTAGCCTTCCTCAAAAAACAAAGGGTAGCAAGTTAATCGTCACTGAGTCAAAAGAAAGACATAAGCATTTACTTGGTTATTCTAGATATTTGATGGGTTTGAGGCCATCTCCAATAAAACGGTAATTCCCTTCACCTCCCTGATCACCTGTAGTTTCCTTTAGCATAATGCCCACGAGAGTTGGGCATTACAGATTCGGATCAATCAGCAACAGTCCATACTGGGCCATTACGGATTAATCTGTACTCAACCTCAACATGTCCTGCCAGTTACGGATCTGTATTTCCAGACCCGGATTTCTCCCCACCCCCATTCCCCGGGGCCCTAGAGTGGTACTTTCTGTCCTCTGAGGACTTGACTGAAGTGCTGCTACTGCAGTGGGGGCTCCAACAGGCTCCATCGCCGCAGCATACTCCCTACTCCAAATTCCGCATGAACAAAACAGCCACCCATTCTGAATGAAAATGGTGACAATGTCATTTTGGCCACCACCTTTTTGGTTAAGGGCAGCAGCAGCCATATTGTGCATGCATAATCCAAAGCAGGGAGCGTGCCATGACGAGGGAGCCTGCTGGAGCCCCTGCGGCAGTAGTGGCACTTCGATCTAGGCCTCTGAGGCCGGGAGGTACCATTCCAGGACCAATGAGGGTGGGGACAAAACTGAATCTGTAATTAATCTGAATCTGAGAATCAAGAGATCCAAATTCCCATCCCTAGTATCCACCACAACCTTTCTTCCCCTCGCCTGCGTTTAGCATGGACTAGAGCTTAAACAGGTACCTGCAAAATGGGTATACCCATTGACATTACAATACTCCAATTGTTTTGGGCAGATTGGGTACTAAACGGTACCTGTTTAATACCCAAGTTACCTGAATTACCATTACTGACTTAACGTTAATGCATTTTGCGCTGTTGTACCAGTTATTGTGCTATTTGTACCAATCACTAGTTTACCATTTTTCTGGCCATTTCCATTAATCCGTTTATTGTTTCATGTCAGAAAGACACACAAGTGGTAACACAGTAAGTCAGAATGGGTTGGTAAAAACAGAAAGTTAGTAATTTGGTAACATTACCACCTGGTATTTTGGGTAGCCAGGTACCTGACAGGCTATCCTAAAATGTTGGGTACTATCCATTAAAGATGTTCAAGTTCCCCAGTGCAACACAACATCAAGGTGATGGAAAGGGGGGGGGGGGGGGACGATCAATACCCAGAACCAGAGATTTTGGAGTTTTTAAAATAATGCCCATAGCTGGAGAAGATTAGTATTTTAATAGAAAAATACATACAACTTAATTGCATGAAACACTGACTTGAAAATGTTTAAAAAATAATTTTAGAAAATCTGAACCTACCTTGGTGAAAAACGGAGTTATGAAGACAAAAAATACATCATATAAAAGGAGTAGGCCTAGGAGTATCACACATGACTGGTGAACAAAGAAGTGTGATATTAAAACAACTTTCAGGAGACTGAATGACAATAAGATTACATCAATTAATGCATCAAACATTACTAATAATGGTTACAGTGTGAGCCAAAATATTCAGCAACAATCACATTTGAAAATTTCTATTCATTGTCTATTTTATATAGTTCAAAGTTTAATAAAAAGTTAATCTTAAAAAACTAATTCTATTTAGATTTGAAATTATTATTCATGTTGTAGTAGTCATTCATAAGCTGACCATTTTTCTACCTCATTTTGCTGTCTTATTGTTATTGAATGGAAATATTTTGTCTTCCAGGTATTTTAGTGAAACTCTAGGTGGGTACATAGTACAGTTTGGTTAGAACAGTTTACTGTACCTTGAAGTTGGGCATTTTCAGTGTTTTAATGAAGTTTAAGCAGAAAGCAACTCCCAAGATATCTTGCAAAATCCAAGCAAACCTAAATAAAAAAAACCTCCCATTACATTTCAAGAAGCACTGAAATCTGCTTACTAAGTTTACTGTAATTTTGGATGCATTTATAAAAGTCAGCAATAATCAAACATTTAGAAAAGGCTGCTGTGCTACAGGGTGTTCTACTTCAGCGATGAAGAAATGCAAGATATTGTCACTGCACCCTTCATATTTTTGCAGAGGAGAAAAATCACATACCTATCTTCGTTCCGAAACACTGCCCAGACAACAGCTGTTGCTATGCAAAACCCAGCAAGAAAAATAAGTCTCACTTCGATACTTCTGTTGCAGCATGAAATCCTGAAAGGAAAACAGCTATATTAGTTTGGTCTTCAAAACAGCATCCGAAATACATATCGCCACCGTTTGAACTAGCAGGCAGGAGGGTGTTCTCAATCACAATCTCTTCTTTGGAACTCATCCAATGCCCTCACTTCACTAAAGCGGTCAGGGAGCAAAGAATTGGGGGGCTGAAGTCACATGTGTGGACAACCGTTTGCTTCTTTTATAGTTTTAATTTAAAATCAGCATGAAGTGTTTTTTCTTAACAGACTAACCAGCCTAAATTTATTATAATTAAATGCACCAAGATTCAGGCTTATTATTGCCACACACACACACCAGAAAGGAAGTTCCATTTGGTATCAACTAGAGCCAAAAGGCACATCACTTATAGAGTTATCAGCAGTGGCCATGCATAGGACCAGAACACACTGCTGAAATTTTAATTTTTTTAAAAAATAAATACACCAGACAGTACAATCTAAGTCCATCATTTGCCACGATCATAGGGTGTTTGCTCAAATACAGTAAAGAGAAATGCAACTGCAGGATGATGCCTTTCCCACGAACCTAGAGAGAGAATGCGATTGCTATGTTGGTTCCAAACATAAGAGATGGAGACAGAGGCCCTTTTTACACGGGTCTCTCCCACTCATGAACACACAGAAATTTGCATGTTCATGAGTGGGAGAGGCCATTGTGAAGGGCGCAGCATGGGCCCGCATGCTGAGTGGGGTTGCGCGTGCGCTCCCACTTAACACGTATTCCCATGCACCCCCCCTCATCCCCACTCACCCTCCACTCATCAACACACATGGAGTAACCTGCAAAAACGGAGGTTGCTTCAACCGCCGTTTTCGCCAGTTGCTCCGTGCATGGGGATGGGGTGTGTGTGTTACGTTGGGGTGCGTGTGCGTATGCACGCTCTGTCCACCCACCGACATACCCATGGACACCCCCCACTCTGCAGGGGCCTGGTAAAAAAAGGACAGTGGTTCAGATGATCTTTTTTTCTGATGATATTCGGAGAATATCAGATGTTACTATTATTTTTTATATAGTGTCAGCAATGTACCTGATGCTATACAATCATTAGACACAGGTCCCTGCCCCATAGGGCTTACAATCTAGGAAAAACAAAGGTGGGGAGATAAAGGAAAGGAGAACAAAGGGAGAGATAGGGATACAGTCATGAAGTTGAGAAGTTGGAATCTGATTTTATTGAGATGTTATCTGTTTACAGAAGTTGGTTAAATAAAAGACATAATCAAACTAATTTGTCTCTTGTGCATGAGAATATCACTTACTCATATAAGCTGCCCTTATTAAAATTAATGTTGACCACTGAAGATTTTGCAGGTTCCAGCCTATCCATAAAATAGTCATTGATCTGCAATTGTGTATATATATGCTCAAGTATTAAGTTAATACAGTGGGAGCTTCTATCAGGACAATTAAGGTAAAAATATCCCAAAAAAGCAGCTGTTGCTATAAAAGGAGACATAACCTTAGTCACAATTATAACATAAAGCTATTCACTGTTTTTAAAATTATGTTTGGGGTGTTAGAGGAGAAGGAGTGAGACAGCAGCTCTTTGTTTCTTTGAATACTACATTTAAACATTTAACACAATATTAAGCAGCAGAAAGCCATGTATCCAAAACAAAACCATGCTGAAAGAGATGAACAGTACCTGCATTGTCCACATGATATTTTTCTAATTAGTGCAGCAAGACAGTTGTACAGGCTCAATGCAGATGCCACACAGAAAACTGCTATTATAACGTATACTAAACAGAGGAGAAAAATATAAGTAAATTAATGTGCACTGGCCACAAGATGTACAAAGTGGCAAGATACAGGTCAGGGCCAACAGTTAGGAAGTACATGCAACAGAATAATGGCATACAGTTTAGCTGAGGCTGCATCTGTATGTTTCCCATGAAATGTTGAAGTTTCTGCTTTAAAAATTCTCATCAAGTGGAAATTTGCATTTTAACATTTTGTTTGGAATAGTCCTTTTTAGCCAAATAGAACAAAAAGGTACCAATTCCAAATGCTTTTCTTCCCATGGATAACATAAACATGGCATTAAGATAGAACAAGAGAAAATGGGCTTAAATCGCTGCAAGGAAGATTTTGGTTAAATATTGGACCAGGGGGTGGGGTGGGGAGAGGGCTTTCCTAACTTGAGCAATGGAAAAGGTTGCCTAGGCTGGTGATGGAATCTCCTTCCTTGGATGGTTTTCAAAGATAGTCTCTGGACAAACATCTGTCTGTGATGCTGTAGGTAGAGGGGATCCTGCCTTACAGCAGGGAGTTAGACTAGATGATCCTAGAGGTCCCATTCAACACTACAGCTCTATGATTAATATTTCCTTGCTTAGCCTGAATACTGAATGGTTAGCCTTCTTGGCATGTCGCAAATCCCATCTTCAGGCACACATGCATCCTCATGCACCCCCCACCTCATCAACACTCATGAAGCAACCTCCATTTTTGCAGGTTACTCCATGTGTGTTGATGAGTGGAGGGTGAGTGGGGATGTGTGTTCAGTGGGAGTGCGCACGCACACACCCCCACTCACAACCCACGCACCTGTCAGGTCCTTCACATGGGACTCATCCACTCATGAACACCGAGAGTTCTGGGTGTTCATGAATGGGTGCCGCCCGTGTAAAAAGGGCCACAGGCATTTAGGAAGAGCAGGAATTCATCAGTGGAGAAGCTCGAGGCGAAGAATGTTTTTAGGGTATGGAAGACATCTTTAAATTTCACTTAAAGTTTTTTTAATTGGAAAATCCCTAGGAAAAACAGATGAATCAAGATATTTTACTGTAATTATTATATTTTTATTCTGTTTTTAAAATTTTGGGAAGTACCCAGAATCAGGAGAAGTACCAGCAAGAGAAGGGTGATGGTAACACAAACCAGATCTGAAACTCTCTTTGCAGCTACTTTATGCTCCTGGACCACCTCACCTCATCCCAAATGAAACATCTACCTCTGCTCCTAATGATCTTACTGGTAAACACCCTTTTTGCTTCTGTATGAGCTGGACCACGTAATTATACATGGGTAGAAACATAGACCTTGAAGACATGCCCAATGGATGTACATGCTTTATCAAGCCACCACCATGCTTAGTAGCGGCGGAACCCCGGGGCAATTACTGGATACCGGATTTACCGGTTTCCGGTTCCCAAAAAACCGGATTCCCGGATTAAATCCGGTATACAGGTACCGGATTTATTCCATTGATTTCAATGGGGCACTGTGTCCCCATTGAAATCAATGGAATAAAATTCCTCCCCCCTCCCCCTCCCAGGCTGTGCGGGTGGAAGGGGGGACACCACCCACCCTGCCCAGCATGGATTTTTTTTAAAAAAATTCCCCTCCGGCGGGCAAGTAAGAGCCCCCCCAGCACCAGCGGCCGCGGTGTCCCAGCAGCAGCCGGTAAGTATAGACCTAAT
>QEPC01000892.1:2535657-2567112 GCA_003113815.1 Sphenodon punctatus
GGGGGGGGGGGGGTTAGACCACCCCACCCCACCCCCAGGGATCAGGTCTATACTTACCGGCTGCTGCTGGGACGCCGCGGCCGCTGGTGCTCGGGGGGGGGGCTCTAGGTTGAAAAATCCAGGCTGGGCAGGGTGGGTGGGGGGTGTCTCCCCTTCCATCCGCACAGCCTGGACTCGGGGAGGGTTTTTTACTTTTTTGGTTGGCTTTTTACATTGCAGCCATTCACATTTAAATGGCTGCAATGTAAAAAAAAATCCGGTACCCGGAATCCGGTAACCGGACCGGATTTACCGGGTTGAATCCAATAATGTCGGTACGCCCAGTACCGGCATTATCAGATACCAGAAATGCCGGTGATCTCGCCGCTAATGCTTAGTAAGAAAGATTTACACAAGGAGTGAGGAATCTCAAGTCTGAGGGCCAAATGTGGCCTGTGGATAGTTTTTATTTGGTCCCTTTCCAGTGTTTGGATCTGATCCCTGGAGGCAGTTCCTACCCCAAGCACTGAAAGACTGATAGATTCAGGGTAAAGGTAAAGGAGCAGAGAGGAGGGCATGCACACAAGGACAAGGAACCAATCCATGGCATGAATTTGATTCGTCCTCTTCCTGAGCACCCATGCTCCCAACTTCTATGGGTAATGTCAGACATTACAAGACCACAGTGAATCCCCTGTGGTGACCAAAAATCCGATAATGTCTGTTTGATTCCTACCAGATGTTCACCACAGTGAACCTTCAGCGGGAATCAAATTGACCACGATTATGAACCTCCGGCTGCACCCGCCCGTCTCCCGGGCATAAATGCTTACTCTAAGCATAAATGCCGTTGCGGAGTAGAGGTGGAGGACGTAAGTAATTTCTTGTTGAAATGTTTAACGGCTTCCGTAGCCAGCTCCAATCTGCCCTCAGAACGGATTCTCGGAGATCTGATATCCAGCATCTTGTTTTTTTGCTAAGAGATTCTGCTCCAATGAGATTTAAATTGGTATCAATCTTTACTGCTAGAGCCCTCCATATTCGGCAGAAACATGAAGAAGAGGTCTAGCCGGTGGGTAGCCTTATTAATTATTATTATTATTATGACGACTGGTGAGGCTGAGTGGATGGAGGAGGGTTGGGTAAGTTACGAATTCTGCTTATGTTTGCCAGGATACCTCTTTGGCTAGCGCTGTTTAGGAATGATATTTCTATTTGTTTGTTTTGTTTCCTTGCTGTTTGTTATGGCCATGTGGCTAACAATAAATTTACTAGTATTATACAGTGTGTCAATTACACAGATTTTTTTATTAATATAAAAAACCCAGCATGCCTTTTTATCAATTTTGGACATTTTATATAAACTCCTCCCCCCACAAACTACCACATAGACCTCTCCGCAGGTCTGTGACGTATTTAGCGTTTCTTCTCAGGCTCATCTTCGGACATTCTCCTGGGAACCTCTATGACTTGGAGTACATGGCAGCAGCTCACAATGCCAGCCCTCCTACTGGCTTGCTCACTAGAAGGCCAACAAAAGCTGTAATTCTACATCGTCAGAGGCACATTCTGTGAGAATTTGGTCAAATGCCAAATTCTATGAAAACTGCACGTTCCATGAAAACGGATGCAATCACATCAGCACACAACTAAGAAGGGTCTTAAGGAACACAATCTTTGAAAATGCATTATTATTATTATTAGTTCCCTGTAACGTTCAAGATGTGTTAGGTGCTATAGAAACTAGGTCTGAAAGCATTATTCAATAAGGAGAATTGATTAATGCACTGATCACACATTAAAATAGAGATTAAAACATAAAAATGCTTAAAATAATTTTTTTAATTCTTAAAATTAAAAATAAGATTTTATTTTATTACTACATTTAATTTTATTTAGTAAAATAATGTGGCAGAAGCTGTACTGTGGTTCTGTAGTATTCTAGTAGTTAATAAATTGTTTGACTAATCCAAAGCTGTCCAACCTTTTGGCAAACTCCTCAAATTGCCTGTGAGCTGGCTGCTTGACAGCCTTAAAAACCAACACAGTTCATCACCTAAGAATTTTAATCAGTTGATATCCCCAACAGAAAGATAGGCATAAGGACATACTCACTCCTCAGGCCCAAGTCGTGTATTTGGATTCTTGTGGGGGATTCTTACATTTGAAATGCTCAGGAGAGCTTGCCAGCACAGATCCAATTGCAAAACTGGGCCCACGGATTGTGAGGTAAACAAGCATAAGGGCATAGAGTATTTATCTAGTGGGCAAATCAGCACCTTTGCCATTACATATCTTGTATACACATAAAGTTTCTCAAAAGAATATATTCAGACTAAAATACACACATATTTTTGACAGTATTGCATGTATGTTATAGGTTAAATGTGTGCCAAAGGAATTCTATTTTACTATGTATGGTCCATAAAATATTCTCCCCTTGCAGTACCATGAAAAGGGAAGTCCAGCACAAAACTCTCCTTTCATTTAGATATATCTTCAAGTGTCTGAAACTGTGTACATTTAACACATATGTTAAACAATGGATTGGGCCCCGAGGTCTTAACAGAGGCCTATAGAAACAGGAAATTTCAAGTTAAGCCCATCACTCCCTCAATTCAGATTGTCTTACCTATTTGTTTTTCATCCACACCCAAGAGTTAATTGCCTTAGATTTGAATTCCCTGGTTTTTAACAATTTATGCTGCAACCTGAACATTGTTTCAAAGGAGTTCATTATGGCTTTAAAAAAGATGTCAAATAAATCCCTCATGAATGTTATCTCAGTTTAGATATGTGGAAGGACTTTACCAACCAGCACAGAAGCCTAAAATAAAGTATACTAGATAAGGGAAAATATAACATGCATATTTTTTCCATATATATAGAAAATAAAAAAAAATAAAACTCAAGCTATGATCCTAAGAGCACTTACACAGCTGCACTGGTTGCAAACCTGGTCCACTCAAGCAAGTGCACTTAAGTATTGCAGCATAACATTTTACCCAAACTGGGTATTTCAGCATTAGCATACCAATCATGTTCAATGGCATTTTCCTGTTAATTGTGCACTCCTTTATTTGTATGTATTCTACCCTGCACATTGTTACTACCCTCAATGCAATCAATGTTTCCGACAGGGCTCTCTGGACTAAAGGAAATAATTATGCGACCATCTTTAAGATTGTCCAGTTAGTCCATTATTTTAATTTTGGACATTTGACTCTAGCATAAGGAGTCAGAACCAGCCTTGGTTCTTTCGAGGCCCAGAGCACAATAAATTATGCTCCATCCACTGCATCCCCCTCCCAACCCTCCCCATGCAAGTCCCAGCTCAGGACGTGTGCTGTGGGCAGGGTTCTTCTGCTCTCTACTAATCAGCAGTTTGGTAGGAAGAAGGAGAGTCGGTCATGGCCCCAGGGAGTGTGCATGATCTGTGCTCATCGAGCAGCTGCTACACTAGACAGGATTCCACCTGCAAGCAGTATGCTGCAATTACAAATTCTAGACCAGTGCAAAGACAACAAAGAAACATGAGTAAACTGATGTTGTATGTATCCAGCTACCCCATTAAACATACAGAGAACAAAAGGAAATCTTATACTCTACTGGCTATCTTTATCATCAAACCAGGGAACTGCCTCCTATATATACTTCAAATATAACATATTACCAAAACAACTTTATTGGATTATTTTTGGTGGAAAGGAGGGTAGCGAGGGGGGCAGGAGAAAGCAGAATAGGGTCCCACCAACTGCTTTAAAGAACTGACAACTCTTGGCGTCAAGTGTGAAAGATATTTTCTTTAAATCTGTGTCTAGTAGCATGAAAGAATAAATTATGTCAATTTAGATTCATATAGAGCATGTCTTACCTAGCCATTTGTAGAAGAAATAAAGTAACACTAGCATAACACAGCAGATGATAACAAAGATGACAACTGTAAAAGGTGTCAAAGTAACATTTTCCTCCTCCTTTCGTGACGTTTCTCTGTCTCCAGAGCTTGCCACTGCCTTCATATCCTCACTGTATAAAACACATACAATTAAAGAAATCACTGCAGGGTACTAGGATTGTTCACTTCAAAAGGTATTGGAAGTATTTTCAGCACAGGTTAACACTGGTTTCAATAATAGTCATAACAACCTCTTTTCACTAGCCAATTTTAATTTTATCAGGATTTAAAGCCAAGGCAGGTGGGGAACTTTTTCCTCACTTCTAGACCACTTTGAAAATTAGTACAATCTCTGTGGGCCTGACAGGAGTTTAGGGACAGGAACCTATAAAGTCCTAAATGGCCTGGCCCCCAAATATCTGAAAGATCACCTCCCCCCCATGCCCTGTTGTGGCATCTAAGGTCAGCTGGGAGCTTCCTCTTGCAGATACAATCTACCGGCCAAGTTTCTACAAGGGCACACAAAGGCGTTCTTAGTGGTTGCCCCACAATTATGGTACTTCCTTCCCTAAGAGATTCATCTAAGCTCAAGCCAGCTCATCTTCTGAAGGCAACGCAAGACCTTTCTGTTTGGCAGGTCTGGGTAGGTGAGTGGTATTACTTGGTTTTACTTGGGTCTCTTAATATTTGGTATTTTGACTGTTTTTACCTATTATAATTCCCTGAGCCTTAAGGGAAAGAGGATGATAAAAATGTGAATCAACAAACAAACGAACTTAAGGGGCACACTTGGGACAGGGGAGGTCCAGATCATTACTCCGATCCACAGACGCAGCCCCTTGTTCAAGTGCATGCCCTCATCACCACCCCCTTCTTTCTTCAATGTCTGACAGTCATGGCTGGATCTGTGGGCAAAGCCTAACAATTTGAAAGGGGCCAAATAAAAACGGGCCATGGGCCACTTCTGGCCCATGGGTCAGGGTTGCCCCATTCTTGGTATGTGGACACTCAGTCTAGTAGGGTAGTTATTCTAATTGCACACCTTTAATTTTATGCATGTGGGAACTTCCATTGCTTAACCCCACATGCTTAAAATGAGGCATGTAGTTGTACCCAATTATTTTCTTGAACTGGGGTCTTGGTTTAATCGAAGAACTTGAGCATAATAAAAATGTCAAGACTACCTCTGCCAACGGCTTACATCTGTATAACACGTTCAAGTATGGTAGATGTTCAAGAAATCTGACTACAAACACATTCCATTTCATTAAGTGTCTGCAACAACATTTGTGTCTGCAAAATCCAGTCAGCTAACCATCAATTTTGTGCGCCTGCACAGTCCATAATTAGAGAGGAATGTTACAGAGTAATGAAGCATAGGGTCTCATTAGGGATAATATATATTCAAGGCATATAACACGAATGTGACCCATATTTACACCTTACCACAAGAAATAAGTACACTGAAAGAATTAAATTTTTGTGCTTAACAACGAAAGCCCTCTGCATGCAAACTGTGTGTCTCACGCAGCATTGATACTCATGAAGCTTACTCAACAGATTTAGTACTCTCCACGTCCAACCCCAAGATCATCATATATGCTATATGGACACTTTGTAAAGCAAGAAAAATGCATTAGATGTATCTCCTATTTATTCAGAAGGCTCAACTTAAACTAGTGATCTATGAACTTAAAGCAATAAGTGAATTTTCAAGGTGTGTGGAATTTAGATACTGCAGTCTCAGGGACTCTTGAATAAATTAAGTGAGTCCACATTGTGGCTCTACCCAACAAGGAAGACGATTTTGTTTTCCTTTTTATTCCACTAGCCACTCTCAAACGAGACAGTGGCCGTTTGCACATGAGACCAGGGAGGGGGGGGGAGGGGGGGCACTGCCGTGAGCTGAAATCACAGCAGGGGGAATCACGTGACACTCTGCTTGTGTGTGCGGGGTTTTAAACATTAGCCCATTTCTGCCATGATTTCAATCACAGATGACAGGGCTGGATTTTGAGCCCTGCTATCCGTGATTAAAGTCACGGCAGAAACTGGCTAATGACATTTAAAACCCCGCGCACACGAGCGGCGCTTCAGGCAATTCTACCTGTCGTGATTTCAGCTTACAGCGGTTTCCACCCCCGTCCCCACTCCCATCTTGTGTGTAAGCACCCTCATTTCTAACCCAGCTACTGTATGGGGGGGGGGACCCCATTGTAACATATTTATTCTTTTGCACTGCTTGGCATTCAGTACAATAACCAATTCGACTTTTAAAAAGGTCCATGAACAATGTGAGGCTATGCAAAACTTTGTATTCCACTCTAAGAGGGACTGGGATATGCAAAATAAAATCCAGCAATAGATTACTGTTAAGCTAATAATTAGCAGTTCAATTTACAGAGCTCTCTTTCTTGTAAGAAAAGGTATCACTTTAAGTATTCTCCAGTGTAACGAAGAAAACCCCAACTCGATAGGGAAAAGATGGGAGACATTACCCCTACGACTAGGGGAGAGCATATTAAAGAGATGCAGAAGGAACAGGATGGGGCGTGGGATACACAAGAGTTTTCTGAAGAATGTTTTTGAAGCCAGGGGAAGTATGCAATAGAAAACAGGAAGAAGTTGCTCCTTCTAATCCGATTCCCACAAAAGGGAAAGCTTTGGCAATCAATTCTCTCCCAGGCTAGTGAGTGTTGATGCCATGGTCCTCCTTGGCTGGGCTGGGGGACATTGCAAGTTGGGTTTTTTAAATTGTAATTTTAAAAGTAAACAATTGTTTGTGTTGATGTAGAGCGTAGACATTTTATATTCTTTCCCTGTTAGCCACTGAGAGTTCTTTAGGGAAATGGGTGGGGTTCAATTCTAAATAAATAAATAAAATACACAAACACACCCTCCCTCACTGGAGTACAGACCCAAGGCAAAGTTGAACCACCTAATGATTCCATATTACCCCATGCAATAGGAGATAGAGGAGGGAAGACCTCTGAACTTGTGCTTCCATCTTAACAGGATATGTATTTTCCCCTAATTAGACTGTAATTAGGTTCCCCTACAGATTGTAAACTCAGATTTGAATTCAGTTAAATAACTGATAATAAGGACAAAAGAAAAAAACAAACACCAAGAGCCCATATTTCGTCAATTTACGGTGGCCAACCAAAACTGACAAGACACTGCAATCCAGTGGTTTTGTCAAGAAAAAGCTTCCTAAAGAGAAGATTAAAATTACAAAGTAAGGAGAATGCTCATTTGCACACATTCCAATATGCACACATGTATTAATTAGAATAATCAAAGAATTCCCCCTCAGCTTCAGAAAGACAAGAATTTCCTCTCTGAAGTAAATATGGATATTCTGGCTTCTTGTGCAGTGTTCATTGGCACCTTACATAAATTTTAATCCCACGTTTCCAGATATGTAAGATAAGCACAATTTAACCAAATGTTCAGGCTATGAAGGCTGACCTCTAATTACACCTGGCACAGCTTTAAAATAAAATTAACAAGACAACATGCCAGACGTCCTTGATGGGGAGAAGTGAAGGCAGATGAAACTACTCTGTAAGCTGCGAATGAAGCATGGGCTCTCTTTCGTTTCTTACTTTCTCTATTGATTTTCACGTTTGATGTCATTACTTTATTGAGTCAGTCTATATCTTTTTGTTCTTCTCTTTTCTGGATGAAGCCCACCTCTTTATTGCTAAATTTGTCATCTTTTAAAGAACTCAATATGCTCTTAATGCTTTGTATGGAACACTGGCAGGAAACATTATGTAAATTATTTTAAAAGTCAAACCAGAAAGAAAGAGATGAAGCCATTATCTAAACACAACCGATTACTCCATATCCTAGCATGTCCATAACCATCAGAGGTGTCTAACTATCGGAAATATTTACATTTTTACTTTTCACTGCTGAATAGAATGATTCTAAGGTTAGTCAAACTTACAGTTCCGATACGCCACTCCAGTAGCCTCCCAGTGCCACCGTGAACACGGAGATTAGAAAGATGACCACCATACTGTAGTCAAACTCTGGGAAGGATGGTGAATAGAGCGTCACATTAACTTTACTTCCAAAAGTCTGAAAAAGCATAAAAAATATCAGTTACACATGAGACCAATGTATTGTAGGCTCTTTTGGGGCAGGCAGTGTCTAGGATGATATTCTCCATTTACTAGCTACATTATGATCGTCACTTTCTAATGTGAACTAGCTCCAAGTGTATTAAACATAACTTTTCCTATTCATTTTTAGAGATCACCAGCCTCCACCACATTATAAAGGCATTGTGTATTCGGTAACATGACAGAGTGGCCCTTTTCACATAGACACTCTAACACTGATAAAATGGGTGTTCCATTTTATTATACAGGTTGCAGGTCTGCAGGTGTGCTCTATGGGTACCCTGCAACATGTATAACAAAAGGGAACACCCATTTTATCAGTGTTTGGGTGTCTGTGTGAAAAGAACTAGGGAGATATTTGCACAACTCTAGTTTGCCATGCAGGAGACTTAGCATGAGTTATATGGTGGCATACATATTATTATTTATTATTTATTTTAAAATCTTGTTACTCCACCCCTCCTGCCACAGGCAGTTCAGGGCAGCTTACAATCAATCAATAAAATCCAATAATAAAACTAAAAACAATAACATAAAAGGAGGATAAAAATATCCCATCCCACCCCTCACCCTAACCCACTTACCCCTCTCCCCTACCAAATGCCTGGCGGAACGCCAGGTCTTACAGCTTCTTCAAAAAGTGGGGAGATCCAGGGTCAGCCAGGCCTCCACCGGAAGGGAGTTCCACAGCCGAAGTGCGGCCACCGAGAACGTCCTCTCCTGTGTAGCCCCCCGGAAAACATGCCCCAGATGACCGCAGGGCCAATCCAGAACCGTTTAGGGCTTTATAGGCCAAAACCAACACCTTGAATTGGGCCCGGAAAACTATTGGCAGCCAGTGCAGAGAACAGAGCACCGGCGCAATATGCTTCTGGCGGCCCAGTCCCACCAGGAGCCGAGCCATCACCATGGGTAGCCCCACGTAGAGCGCATTACAGTAGTCCAGTCTGGAGGCGATGAGAGCATGGATGACAGTGGCCAGGTCGGAGTCTCAGACATACAGCCAAAGCCGTCACACCAAATGTAATTGGTGGAAGGCACTCCTCGCCACAGCCTCCACCTGGACATTCAGGCAGAGCTGCGAGTCGAGGAGCACTCCCAGACTCCATACCTGGGACACTAATGGAGGGCAGACCCCATCAATAATGGGGGCCACCATCTCCATCACCTTACCCACTAACATCACCTCTGTCTTTTCAGGATTCAGCCTCAGTCGATTAGCCTTCATCCAGTCCCCACAGCCGTCAGACACCAAGCAAGCACTGAGACTGCTGGGTCTGGATCTGTGGAAAAAGAAAGGTAGAGCTTGGTGTCGTCAGCATATTGATGACACCGCACGCCAAACCCCCTGATCACCTCACTGAATGGCTGCATATACACGTTGAACAGGAGAGGGGACAAAACTGAACCCTGCAGGACTCCACACGAGAGGTCCCGGTATGATGAAAAATAATCCCCAAGCACCACTCGCTGAGTTCTCCTGGTCAGGAACGAGCGGAACCATTCAAGAACAATCCTGCCCACCCCTGCACGATCCTGCAAGCGCATCACCAACATCTCATGGTCAACAGTATCAAATGCAGTCAACAGATCTAACAGAATCAACAGGGTCAAATGGCCCCGATCCCAGTTGATCGTCAACCAAAGCCACAATCGCAGTCTCGATGCCATACCCCAGCCGAAATCCCGACAGAGGGATCAAGAAAACTGATACGATCAACATGTCCCTGGAGCTGTCGAGTCACCACCTGTAGAGACAGGCCAATAGCTGGCGAGGGAGTCAACGTTAAGCAATGGTTTCTTGAGCAGAGGCCGCACCACAGCCTCCTTGAGAGAGCCCAGCACTCTGCCCTCACTGACCACCCCAACCAGCAATGGTCCCATTATCTCCTGGCAGGCCTTAACTAGCCAGGACGGGCAAGGATCTAATTCAAAAGAAGTGGCTCTGACCACCATCCACCGCATCGGCGGGTGTCACCGACTGAAATTGATCCCGTAAAAGTGGACACGGCGGAGCTTCCATAACCTCCAGGTCCCCCTGTATAGTAAGTGCGGCGTCGAAGTCGTGATGAATACGAGCAATTTTATCCACAAAATAATCCACGAACATGTCACAGCGTGCAACAGATGACTGCGCTCCAAGGTGGAGGGAGGCCAGACCACCCCGCCCCCACATCACCCGGAAAAGCTCTGCTGGACGGAATTTTGCGGCTGCTATGAGGGCAGCAAAAAAATCTTTTTTGCTATCCACATAGCCATGGCATAGGCTCATAATCTGGCTTTATGATGCAACCTGTCGGCTTCGGCATGACATATCAGAGTGCCCAACACGGTCATCCAAAATATCATCCAGTGAAAGATGTAGGATGTTCTTTCACTAACCCATAACCACTTGAGATGGTACATACTCTGCCTACATACCTGTTAACTCACTATAACTTACTAAGTGCTACTCAGCACTGTATGACTTACAAGGAGACACCTTTAAATGCATCTGCGGTTCCAACTGCACCTCCCTCTCGATCTGCAGTTCCAACTCCTGACCTGCCTGACAAAGGACCCTGTGAGGTCCGAAAGCTTGCACACCTCCACCAACTTGAGTTGGTCGAATAAAAGATATGTCCACACTATTCTGTCTCTAGTACCTTTAAATGCCCTTATTAGTCACAGTACAGACACATGCCACAGGAGTCAGTGACAGCTTGTGGTGGAGTAGCAATCGGACAGAGATCACAGGTGAAAGTCTATGCAGAGCTAGCATGTTTTTGGAGAGGGATCTGAGGGAGAGGATTTAAACATAAAATGTAGACTGGAAGAGAACACAGAGATTAAAGTGGAAGACATACGTAAGGGAACTTTAGAAGGATTGAAGTAGTAAAAATGGGTGTATGGAGACAAAAACAGATGCCGAGTTGTCCTCACTTTTAAGGACATTAACAAGAAGCCTGAGCTTGAAGTGAAATGTGAGAGGAAGTCAGTTAAGTGGTTTGAAAAGGGGAGAAGGATTTTAATTTTTTTACAGCAGCATTTTTTGAGAAAGTGGGAGACACATACTAGAAAAAAGCTGCAGCAGTTGAAGTTAAAAGATAACCATGGTGCGGAAGAGGAATCATGCACCAAGGACAGAAAGATTTCAGCTGTGACGCACAGGAACCGCTAACAGATTTGCAAACAGCCTGGATGTGGGTGAAGAAACAAAGAAGAGATTAACATGACAAACAGGTTTGGTGACAGGGAAGACTACGAAGCTGTCAGCAAGGATGGTGAAGGAAGTGAATGAATGGCATATGCTGGCAATAGGCCAATGATTACTTCCTACCAAAGGAATTTCATTTCGATGCAATACAGACAATTATCTGGACGCTGTGGGCACACGGAGCAAATCTGGATGACTGGAATAATTTTTGATGCAATTAACAGAACTCAGGGACAGTACCTCGTTTTCAAATACCAACAATTGGACAATCAAGGTTATGTAGTACAAGGTAAAAAAACCAAAACATCCAGCTTGCTGTTACTGGAACATTAGCATTCTATACTGCATTGCCACACCTGTTGTTTTGTCCTTCTAAGCTCGCATGCAAGGTCAAGAGGAGTGTTAGCTCATTTCTTTTTCAGTTTAACTCAGTACCTACAATCTACATATTTTAATTTAAAACATTATACAGATCAGAGTGGGTAAAAATGGCAACTGAAGTAATGCCTGGTTAGAATGACAAGACAAACATTTTTACCAGCCAGTTTATAAAGCTCAAAAACAAGGCTCCAACCCTGTTTATCAGAAGATAAAATAAAGCAGATATTGTTTGAATACAGAAATCAAAGGGGGGGGGAATTAATACGCATGTGTAAATAATTGTGCCTGCTGAGGCATGAGTTTTTACAGGATCAGGCCCAAACTCAGTCTATTTCCCAATATATATATATATACACATACACAACATATCACCAGCCCTCTTGGTCTGTGGTCCCCCTGGGAGTGCCTTCCAGACTCCCAGCCTACTAAGTAGGCAAGACCCTTCCTAAGCTCCCAGCCCACAGGCACTTCTGGCCTGGCCCCCTTGACCAGCCAGACACAAGAAGGGCCCTGCATCTATGGGTCTTTTCAGACAAGACATTCTCCACCCACTACCCACCCACCCACTATACATGATACAGGGCTGCCCTATGGGTGCCCTGTAACATGTACGGTGGGTGGGGAGTGTCTTGTCTGAAAATGCTTTAGGAGGGCCTGAGGTCATGTTCTCCATGCGGAGGACTCTTCCAGCTTGGAATATTCACAAGGCAAGCTCTTACATCAATGAAAAAGCCTTTCCTTGATGGTCCTAGCTTTACAGTTACTTCCCCCAACTAGCCAGCAGCAGCCGTGACAGCCTCCTTTCCTGCTCCTTCTGGGAGAACTCTGCCATCCTCAATTGGCTCATTAGCTCTGCCAGTTCATTAACTGTACAGAGCAAGTGCTTGCCTCACGCTCCTTTCACCCTGCAGTTACTTTGGCTCCGTGGCAGCTGGTAGGTTCTAAGGTTGGTGGGGGGTGCAGCAGCAAGCAGAGCCTAGCCGGATTTTGAAATGAACATGTTCGTTTACAGACCCAGTCCCCATCTGTAAAAAGAAAAATCTCTAAAAATGGAAAAGGGTGTCTCTCTCCCTATGTTCCCCTCGTCCTTGTCGTAAGCTCAGTGGGCCAGGGACCCGTCTCCAACAACAAAAAATGTAAAGCGCCAGTCAGGTACACTGCTGGTGCTATATAAATGCTTAATAATAATATGCAAACAATAAAAATCCCACACTGAATACAGATCTTGGACTCAAAGCAAGGGTTTGTTAAACTGCAACCAAACACACCCTCCCTCAAACACAACCTAAACCACAACCAAAGACATCCACATATCACAAACTAGCCAAGAAGTCGAGGAGCAAGCTCTCATCCTCCCAGCTCCTTTGCCTCACCAGCCAAACTGCAAAGGGACCATTTTAAAATGCAGGGAAAATTCAAGCAAAGAAGGCATTCCATCCAAGCCCCTAGGCTCCCACACCCAAAAAAGAGAAAGCAGACAATTAGGGTGGAAATCAGCAAAAGGACCCTTTTAAACAAGAGTAGTCAGTGGGCCCACAAAATGGCCTCTGCACATGCTTGGGAGAGGAAGGGGGAAGCAGCAGTTCATCATGCAAACACAGAGCAAGCAAAGCAAACCATCTTAACAACATCTGGAGACAAATGTCTTAATAGTCTGTGAGATAATCAATGGCCACCATAGGTCCACACCCCAAAGCTCCTTCCAGTTCCCACCCACTTGCTTTGGGGAGCCTGTGTAATTTTGCTTAGTTTAACATGCTCATACTCTGTAAAGTCCTTAGAAGAGTATTTACTCCCTTGCCCAAGCGCAGGGTCAGACGCACAATCTGGCATGCAGTGTTTTAGATCTTTTCTTATGCTTAGAGGGTGGGGTTTCATTAGCAAATCCTTTGGGGCAGAGAAAAAAATCCACTTTTTGAGAACAACCAGTATAGTCACCACCCATTGGAGCATTGTGATTCTTTTTATACAGCCCCCTCTCTGCTCTGCGTTGTGTGGTAATTTAAGATGAACTGAAACCTCTTGGTGAAACCGTTAAAACACACTGTACTGTGAGGAATGGACGCTACATTCCAGTACTACAAGTTGCATGCCAACCTACTTCTACAAACTGTTGAGCAGTCCAAAGAAAAACAGTGGCTTGATTTTAAACATTAGATCTTGATTCCCACCATGACTGTACTAGTTTCCCATGCAAACTGTACTAGTTTACTGCCTTTCATAAGGCTTTCATCAAAGATAATATAATTTTAACAACACTACAATGAGAAATGCACAGTTTTCATCTTTTTTTATATATATATACTGTTAACAACATAAATCACAGAGAGACCCACAAGTCACTTTACAAAGGCCACCAAACAGCCCTCCAGTGATAAGGATACTTTTGACTTTGGCTGGATTTGAACTAATGGCCTGCAGGCCATTATTAGAGTCCTCTGGTTGACTTAAAATTTTGAAATACCATGGAACTTTATGAGCCTTAGAAATTAAGCCTGACACCCGCATCCGAAGCATTGGAAATCACCCTCACTCTGTGACTGCTCTAAGCGCCTACGTTCTGGCTGGTCAGTTTCCTTCTTAGAGCCATTGGTCCGTTGCTCTCTCTTTCCTTCTTTTACCTGAGAAGCTTTGCATTTTGTTCCATCAAGCTAAGACCTCGGGGGGGGAGAGGCAACTTTCTATGCAGCTTCTTGAGACCTGCTGGCACGCCAAGTTTTCTCTGCTCAGTGAGCAAGGAGGACATACTTTTGTTGCTATGATTTTCGCAGGATGTTCAGCTCATAATGTATGGATTCTGCTGAAACTCTTGCCAGTATTTACTGCTTCACCCCAGTTTGGATAGCGGCCGGGGAGTATATGCCAAACGGTGTGTAAAATTAAAGCATCTTGCTCACATAAAAAATCCCAGACATTGGCCCCAAATTTCTGATCCAAGTTTTACTCAGCCCCAGACATCCATTCTGCCTACACACACCCCAATCCCACTCCCCACCCCCCATTCTACCCCACCACCACTCCATTCTACCCCACTCTAATCCCACCTCCAGACCCCTATTCTAATTCTACCCACCCTCTGGGGGCCCACATTCTGCCGGTACACACCTTGAACCCTCCACCCGATCCCACGCAGGCCCCCCACCAACCTCCCATGCCACACGTCAGGGGGAAAAAAAGTAAAACACAAATATTTAATTTTAAAGAGGGGAGCCCAAGGGGCAAGTCCTGAGGAGCCTTCAAACTTACTGGCTGGCCCCGCAGCATGATGGTACCCCCACCTCATGATCTCTGGAGTTTACAGACCAGACAGTCCAGAGCGATCTCCCACCCTGAGTGCCCCCTGCAGGGTGCTGTTCTAACTAAAGCAGCTGTCCTGTCTGCTGGCCTGGGGGCATCTAGTTCAGCCACCCAGGCATCATTAAAATGGCTTGCTTTTCTTCTGCCCATAGGGGCTCAGCATCTCTGCCCCCCACTGGGCAGAAAAGTGAACTGCAAGTCCCAATGACTGCAGTATGGTCGGCACAAGCAGCCGCCCATACTGCACACTTCGGTATTTTGTTCCCTAAAGGATTCCTTCCTCTAGCCTGCCCAGCTCAGAGCTCCGCTTCCTCCAGCACATACAACCAGGCCAGCCCTACAGTAGCACTCTGAGCCTCACGCTCAGCCTCCGCTCCGCCCAGTCCCTGGCTCCTCCTCCCGGCTCTAGCAACAGAGAGCGGGGAAGGAGTCAGCCACGGAAAGCCCTCAGCACATCTGCTGCTCCACCTGACCACACAGAGTTGCAGTGCACACACAGAGTTCGCACCAGGGTGTCCCAGAGACCCAAAGCGTGACGCTCAGACAGCGGGGTGCCGCAGCGGTGGCTAGCTGCTTGGATCTCTTCAAAGCTGCTGCTGCACTTCTAATCAGGGATCCGGGAGTTCAGTAGTGG
Source organism: Sphenodon punctatus (assembly GCA_003113815.1). Taxonomy (NCBI): domain Eukaryota; kingdom Metazoa; phylum Chordata; class Lepidosauria; order Sphenodontia; family Sphenodontidae; genus Sphenodon; species Sphenodon punctatus. The sequence continues at coordinate 2,551,173 of QEPC01000892.1, forward strand.
GGGGGGGGGAGATGGCAGTGCCCCATGCGCCCTGCAGCGCGCACCGCACCTGCTTTGGCTAATCTCTTAGAGCATATTCAAATGGGTACCACCTAATAAAATACATGAGGAAAGGCAACGGGGGAAGAGGGAGGGAGAGCTAATTGAGTACCATAATCACAAAACCAAACCCCAACTTTTACACACATCAGAGTAGCCTATCGTAATCTTTTGTGAGTCACTCACCTGCTGTATATCTACTACGTCACTGTATCTTATAAGCACAAGTGGAATGGTAACATCTTTAAAATCAGTCCTGTTACCTGAAGGAACAGCCTAAATTGGAAAAAAATAATAATCTATTTAGTAGGAATTTACAGCGTTTTCTAGGCAGCATTCAGTTTGCAGACTGAAACCCTCTGAAAGCCAGTGTTTGTACTCAAAACCCATCCATAAAATTATTTAAAGCTAGAGGGACAAAAAAAACATTATGAAGAAAACTATGCTACACAATGAAAGGCTGGCATTGCTAAAGTGCCACAACAGCCTTACATTTGAAAATGATAAATGACAAATGTACATAACCAAAACTCAAATGGATTATGAAAATCCACCTTTTAGAACACATTCATCTTTGTTAATTATGAAAAAGTTTACCAGTGATGAATCACTACTTTTGTGAATACATAGATCTGTAAAATTCACATGTAAAAATGTATAAATATATTTTCAGGACATGAGAAAAAGAGATTTGGGGTACACCAAGGGTGGATAAAATGTGTTGTAGAAGATCAACCCTATGCTTTACTATTTCCAGTTTTTCTCTCCTTGTTTTTCTGTATTTGTATTAGCTGATGTTTAGTGATTATGTTTCTTCTTATGATAGTGTAGATTTATTGGATTGTATCCCTGTTTAATAAAAATAAAGTTTTCACTTGTGAGGATACAACTAAATACTAGGGGAAAACTCTAAGGATCAGCAGTTTTAAGCAGAGCATACGTTACCACAGAGGTTAAAGTACAATGTAGTTTAGACAAAGTCACTTTAATGCACAATAACCCATGTAACATTAGAACTTACTAGACTGGTATTACTGGCAATCAGCAGTATTTTAGCACCGAGTCTCTGAGCAATTCTTGCTGTGTCCAAAAACATGCAGTTTCCCCTCATGACCACGACCGCCTTGCCCTTTATGGCAGCAGAAGGAACATCAGAATCATTGCAGAGCACTTTAGGTGTCAAGATCTCTAAACTAGTAGAAGTCTACAAAACAAAAGTTATACAACGGTTAAAACCAGAATCAAAAGACCAGTTTCCAGTATAGCGGCAGTTTTTACACTTTTAAATCACATACATACATACATACATATATATATATATATACACATATATACATATACATATACATATATGGGGGGTTGTATTTACTGGAAGTTTTAAGAAAAACTATTTCATAACAACATGCTTATGTGGCTTCGTTGCAACATTGTTTTTTTAAAAAGTAACAGAAAATTAAAAGCATATGCCTCTGTACTGGATACATCTGAAGTCTCAGAACTGCTCTTCATTTCTTTACAGCCATTCTAGGGGTGAGCAAAATTCCCAAAACCGAGAGCCATGTACCAAGGTCTTCATATGCCTGAGCCACAAGACGTACATAAATACGTGCATAAACACCAAATTCTCCTGCTTCGTGATTGGCTGTCAGAACCAGCGATCTGAGGTCCTGGCTGCTGAAATTCCGAGCAGCAGCTGCAATTCGGGTGCTGGGACATGGGTGCAATGAAGCAAGAGACAGGACCATTAAGACAGTGCAAGCCCTGGAGCTGGGCCTGGCTAAGAGCACTTGAACTACTTGAGACACGCACATGGCTCCCAAGCCACACTTTCCCCACCCCTGGCCTATTCTATGGGTGTTTTTAGACAAGCGCCTCCCCACCCATTATCCATCCATCATACATGTTGCAGGGCTGCATAGGGCACCAATGCAGCCCCGCAACTCTGTTCCCCTTCCTTCGTCTCCCCCCTCCCCCATCTCTCACATTGTAAGCCCTAGGGCAGGGACCGTGTCTATTCCATTACTCTGTAAAGCACCAGGTACATTGCTGGTGCTATATAAATGCTTGATGATAATAATAATAATGGGTGGATAATGAGTGGGGAGGCGCTTGTCTAAAAACACCCTTTGACAGTGCTAGCACCTTTATCATCATTTGTATTCTCCACCCCTCACTACCACCCCAGTTCCATCTTTGTATGTTTTCGCTTCTGCAACATACCTAAGTTTCACAAGCAAAGCAACAAGCGACCCAGAGAAGCATCTGAACTCTGGTTACGCTACAATTCTTGTGCCAAGACAGAAGGCCAACGGTACAAGAGAGGAGCAGTTGTGAGGAAATTTTATTTAGAACTTTATTTTTAGTCTTTAAAAAACAAAAAAACCACATTAAAACAACCACCTATAATTAGCCCCATTTAGAAGCTTTTTGTTTTCTTTGGTTACTCATCATAGCCATGTCCGATTAGAAACAACAACTCTACTGATGAAAGTCTAGACGGTATAATTACATCTTCCAATTTATTAGACACTAAAGGAGGAGAATATTGCTTTTTTGCTCACTTCAGAATCTACAATAGTTACTAATTGTATTATCAGCAGCCAAAGAAAGGAAACTGTGTTCCTTGGCGAGTGTGCGTGTGTGTGCAATTATATTATATATAAATAAATGTAAAGAGAGAAGGTGGTATATAAATGCTTATAATCAGGTTGCGTATATTCTGCAATTCCATCATTAATGACAACATGGGAAACACAGAATACACAACAACATGCTTATAATAAGCATAAGCTTTATATAGGAATGCTTAAGTGTATTTTAATGTAAATGGGTTTTCTTTCAAGTGGAAGTATCTTAAATCTCATCTGGAGTTTACACCAACAAGCTTGGTTTCTCCCCTTTGGCTGCTGCTTCCATATATTTAGCCAAATTAAAATGCAGATTCACACTGACAGTCCTTGTGTTCTTGTTTTTAAAAGGTCAAAATAGGCACCATTTACTGAAAATGTGTCTGGAAATACTTAAGGATGGTTTAAAATTCATGAGTTAATTACTAAAGATATTTAATTACTAAATAATCATATGAATATGAAAACAAGCAGCAGATGTAAAATTAAGAGCTTTTTGTCATGTAAAAATATGCATTTTTAAGTTTCATACACTCTAAAATGAAAGGCAGTTGCTGAGCCTCGTGGGTCAAAACACTGCTTTTTTGAGGCAGACCACATGATGCCTGTTAACTTCTTTGGCTCACAGTACAACTGGAAGTAGTGTGGCCAGCACTACATCCAACCAACCGTGACTGTCCACAACACAATGAGTCCAGTAGCCGTTCAAAACTATGTGGAGTGGAAGTGGCTCTCTCATGAGAGAACAAGCAGGACTTGAGCCCACAAACTTCAGGGACACAACTATTTGCCTTTACCATTCACACACACCACACTCCTATCCTTAAAAACATTTTAGCAAGTTTAGCTTTTTGCAATTCATTCAACTTGGATAACCACAAGATAGTTTCACTTTCTATTTCCAGTGATAAGAACTTTGTTTTTCAGGCACCAACGTAATTATTGTAACGCCTGTATTGTAAAACCTGCAGAAGAAGAACGTTTAGGTGAATCAAACTTTAAATCAAACTTTTAAAGTTAAACAAATTCAGTTTTTTGTAAACACTGTTAAAGCCACCTACAAAACTATTATTTACTATCTACAATATACAGCAATATAATTATGGATGATGCCAAAAGTTTTAAATTACATAATATTCAATGGTAACATTGGCTTGATGCAGAACTTTCCAAGATCAATCCCATTTGGTCTAAAACTGTTTATCTCATAAACCGTAAGGGGTGTAGCTAGAGTACTACTTACAGTGTTACTGAGTGTATTCGGGAGAGATGTCCAAGCAGAATTGTACCATATGCAGTAGTCCTTTGATAAGAGAGACGTTCCATTTCCAGAAGCATGCAAGATTCCCTCCTGAGCACTTACCTACAATATGGACAGAATTTTCTTTAACAACCAGCATTTAGACTGTGGACAAATATTATTCTGAATAAGACTTAGGGCTTTGTTCACTGGGAACTGAGAAAGATTAGGCCGTAACATTATTAGTAGTATTAATATAGCACCAGCAGTATACCTGGCACATCATTATAGACAGGGTCCCAGTCACAGAGGGGTTACAATCTATTATTACCTTCATCTACCCTTTCTTAGAAAACACGCAGACACCAAAATGAATCGGAAAGCAACTTTTTTACAATAGGACAAAAAGACAATGGCCTAGAAGTGGCACCTGCCACGTATTTACAGAATTATTTAGGCCATCTTTGAACGCCAACTCCCCAGTCATCACCCTGTTTCTAACCTCCCCTTTTTAGAGACGGTTATTGAATGGGTGGTTGCCCAGTAACGTCAGGCTCATCTCAACGCCATCGGACTCCTGGACCCATTTCAGTCTGGTTTTTGTCCAGCACTGAGTGCGCGTTTGTGGCCTTGGTCAATAATCTATGCCTGGAGATCAGCAGAGGAAATTGTACGCTGTCGATCTTGTTAGACCTTTCAGTGACCTTGGATACAGCTCATCACAAGGTGTTGTTGACATGGCTACGTGATCTGACAGAGGCGTGCGGTACTTCTCAAGCAGTTCCATTCGTTCCTGGTGGGGAGGTCTCAGTGGGTGGTGATGGAGACTGCTAGTCATTCACTTGAAGCTCCCATGTGTGGTCCTATGGGGTTCCGTCTTGTCCCCTCCTTTTGTTCAATATGTATCCAAGGCCACTGGGCAAAATCATTCAGAGGCCTGGAGTGAGGTGCTATCAATATGCTGATGACACCCACACAGATCTACCTCTCCTTTTCATACACACGCACACACCGCCATCCTGTAATCTCCATGCTTACAATGTGAGTAGCTGGTGCTGGGGACTAGATGAGGGTGAGATGATTGAAGCTGAATCCATACAAGACTGAAGTGATGATGGTTGGCCAGCCCTGTGACTTGCTGGAAGTGGGGAGGGGGACTGGGACTCCTGTCATTGTGGGGACTTTAGGCCTCCTCTGGTCACTCAGGTTTACAGCCTTGGAGTGCTTCTAGATCCCTCACTATGCTTGGTTCATCAGGTTGAGACAGTGGCCAGGAGTGCTTTTCACCAACTCCATCTGGTGAGGAGGGTGTGGCCCTTTCTGATCTGGCCGCCAACATCCATGCCTTTAGAACCTCAAGGTTAAATTAGTGCAACATGCTCTACATGGGGCTGCCCTTGATGAGGATTCAGAAGCTGTAGCTGGTACAGAATGCAATTGCCTGGCTCCTTCTGGGGGTGGGCCACCGTAAGCACATTATACTTGTGCTTCAGGGTCTGCACTGGTTACCAGTAACTTTCTGGGCACAATTCAAGGTGCTGGTTTTAACCTTTAAAGCCCTAAATGGCCTGAGCCCCATGGGGTGGGGGGGTGTAGTCATTTTTTTCAGGAACACATTGCCAGTCAGCAACCCTTGCCAGGGATTGAAGGCCTCCTCCCTGTGTTCGATTTGGCTGGGGACAGAGTAGGGGTGCTGCTGATATACTGTGCACCTTCCTGTACAGCCGCATCCCTCACTGGGTCTCACCTACCTGAGGGATTGACTCATTCCCTGGATCTTGAGTCGACCCCTGCAGTCAGCCAGGGGCACCCTCCTGGAGGTTGCATATTGTAAAAAGGTGGTTACTACGAGGAGAGCATTCTCGGTGGCTGCTCCACTGCTGTGGAACTCTCTCCCAGTAGAAATTCACCTCTGTCTAGATTTGTTTATCTTTCGATGGCAGTAGGATACTTGGATGTTCTGCCAGGAGTTTGGAGGAGGTGTTGGGGAAAGGGGGTAAAACTGGTTTTATGGGGGTTGTAATATATGTTCTTATTTAATTTTGGTTTTGTGTGTGTTTTATGTATTGTATATATTTTATTGTAAGCCACCTTGAATTGCCAGAGGCAAGAGAGGGTGGGGTATTAAGTTTATAAATAAATAAATAAATAAATAAATAAATATCTAGAAGACCTATCATGTCATCACAAGCCTTGCGGTCAGCTGGGGATGTTCTTTTGCTGGTACCATCTGTCAAAGGAATGCTGAGGCTTTGCTCCCCAACTGCGATCTTTCTGACCCCTTTGTTCCACCAAAGGGAGTGGGTTTCTCCCTTTGATTCCCGAAAGGGGCAAAATGGCCTCTTATTTGTGTTCCCAGTATTCTTTCTGGGGGGAAAGGCTATTTACGGCTGCACGATTCAATGCATTGCCAACTAAGCTGTTTGAGGGGCTCCCCTTTGTGCAATGCCGTTGCCCTTTTAATTTACAGGAAGTGGAAACATCTGACCATGTGATATTCAGATGCCATCTATATGACAACTTGAGAGTTGGACTTCTGGGTTCTTTTGGGGGGAAATCCCCGGGCAAATCTGACTTGGCCTTGTTGGATTTGGCTCTGGCTGACACTGAACCCGATCTTACTGTGAGTGTTATTGAGTTTTTAATTGCTATTCTGATTCGTCGTCAATTGTTTTTGGATTTCAAATTACCCCTGGGTTGAGTCAAGACACCTTGATCTGATTATTTGATCTGGCTTTTTGATTTGGTTTCTTGCAAATTTAGTGCTTGTTAGATGCTTAGACTATTTTTGCATTTTTTATTTTGAACTTTGTATTCTGGCTTGTTTTGTATTGTATATTTTATATTTTTATATTACACTTCATATGTTTTATCTGGTCTTGTCTGGTTTTGTATGTATGTTTAAGCAATGACCGTTGGTCATACTAAATAAACTCATTCATTCGTTCATTCATACTTCATCACAAGCCTTGCGGTCAGCTGGGGATGCTCTTTTGCTGCTACCATCTGTCCATTTTGCTTGTATGATGAGGGCATGCAGAGGGGCGTTCTTGGCTGCTGCCCCAATGTTGTGCAACTCTCCCCCCTGGGGGTCTGCCAGAGTCAGAGTCTGAGCATATTCCAAAGGTGATGCAAGTTCTTTCTTTAAGCAAAGCATTTGGCCACCAGCGATAGGGTGCGGATTATTTAGGGTTGAGGGTAGTTTTTTTTAAGGGATTTTAATGTACTTTAATGTGGTTTTATATTGTAAGCTGCCCTGAGCTTTAACAGAAGGGCGGGATATCAAATTTAAATAAATAAATTTGTACAACATGGCATCCCTACATCCTATGCACAAAAAAAAAGAGGTGCCAGACACAATTGTTACAGAGTTCTATGTCTGTCTGATCCAAATAGCAAAAATATTTAACAAGGGCCACTCCACACTGTTGACTAAGAACAGCATTAAAATAGCTCGAGCTTGTTAACATCTTAAGCAATGATTAAACCAAATTCAATTAGATTTGTTAAGAAATTTTATGATTTAGGATAAGCACTGGAGAGTTGAGCTTTCCTCCTCTTAAACCACTTTAAGACTATAAAAATTTAAACTGCCAGCTATTGAAAGAGTGCAACACTGATCTTTTTCTTCAAATGAAGACAGTGAGTGCCTGATTGCAAGTTTCTAGTTTTCTCTGTCAGTGTGTTTTTGCAGGTGGAAATTTCCTAGAAAAAACTGAAATTCCATGTTTTTCTCTGGAGAAGGATGTAAAACTAATGTAACAATCACGTTTTTCTGGGAAATCTCCACCCGCAAAAACTCCATAGCAGAGAAAACTAGGAACCCTGCGATCATCAAGGAGTAGGTGCCTTCCCATCATTCTGGAAGTGAGTCCCTGAAGCCAGTGAAAATGTCTGGTGTTCCAGCATAAGTAAATACAAGGCTGAAGGTTCTGAAGCGGCAGTGTTTATTTTGAACAAGTACTAGTTCTTTCTCCCCCCTAAATAAATGACCATTTGTTTCTTTAATGCATGTAATGTATTACTTGGCAAGCTTCTCCTCCGACTCTTTGTCAGGATAGTGAATCAGACACACAACAGTTCTTCCACGTGATAGAAAGTAGCATAATCCATGCAATGCACCCTAAAGAACAGAATCAGAAAATCCACTAGGGTAAAAGGAACGGATATCAAGAAGTTGAACTGTCAAGGAAGAAAACACTGCACAAGCACATTAGTTTATTTGACACCATAGCTTTGTCATCTCCCTTAGACCACATTACTATCATCCTTGAGTCTATTACTGGCTGCCTGAGTCTTTCCACATGAAACACAAAATTCCTTGTCATTCCCTAACACGCCCTGCACAATTTTGCCTCACTCACAATGTATCACCGCTCCAACTCCCTCCCACTCCCTGTGTTCTTCCTTAAATATTCTTCTTCACTGCCATGTTTGTCTTTTACTTCTACTAAGCTTCACGCCTTCAATCATGCTGTTCCAGAGCTTAGTACAGTATCCCACTTCTCCACCTAGCAACCTCTACCAGCCCTTCAAACACACTATTTACAGTACCTGAATCTTCACAACACTTACCACCTCCTCCTTTCTCACTACACAATCTCCCTTACACTAAACATACTTATTGTTCTTGCCTGCAGTTCCCTGAAAAACAATGTGAAGTGAATAGTTTACTAGCTTGAATAGTTCTATGTACACTTGTTTAAGCTGAAGACAAATTCTTGTTCCTTATGCTAATCTAAGACTACTACTGTAAAGAACAGCTTTTAAACATTGCCTAATAATAGAATGGACACAGAGGCCGAAGCAAGGATTTATCTGTAAAATCCGAAAAGGGAAGTCACTAGGGAGGAAGCAAGCAAAGGGACAGAAGACAGAGCTAGGGTTGTCCCCTCTGGTGCTTTTACCCTGGGATTCCCATAGGGCAAAATAAAAGTCTCAGGATCAAACCATGAGAAATGGTAACCCTATGCGGAGTAGGGGAAAGCAGGTTTTGCAATATTTTTCACAAACATTACTGCAATTTTATAAAAATATGCTAAGCAGCAGGGCTGGCTATATTCCAAACCAAGCGATCTGACACTTGGGGACAGGAGCTTGCAACCCAACCCCAAAAGGTGCAAATGGCCCCTCAGGCCTGGGTCAGGCACACAGTTTGCCGAAGCCTCTTGGGCTGAGCTCCCTAACTGCAGGAAGCCCCACCCCTGCAGTGCTGTGACATAATGGGCAGGAGGGGAGGGATATAAATTTTACATAAAAATAAAATAATGGTGCTTGATAGGGGACAGAACCATGTTGGAAAGGGGGGGGGGGGGAGATGCTACATTTCCTGCCCGGTTTCTGACTTAGCCCCACCCCTTACGGGATGCAGCGATGTCACAGCACTGCATGAGATGGAGGGGCACCTAGAATAGGGTTGCCAGCTTGGTTTTCACCCTGACAGTTTGGGAATTAGGAGTCTGTGTTTGGAGTATGGGTGGCTACCTGCTGTGTTGAGGAATTAGCCTCCTTTCCCACCCAAGCTGCTGCCTCTCCTCTGTACTGCCCACCCTCCCTGAGTCCTGGAGACAACGCAAGCCTTTGCCATGTCCCCAGTGCATGCGAGAGACACACTCACTGTCGATCTACCTTCCTCCCCTCCCTTGCAAGCGAGCTCCTGCTACATGCTCTAGCCTTCTCTTTCGATCCAGACTCCGCTTGCCTTCTGCGTAGCACTGATCTCACCATTTACTTTCACTTTCTCTTTTGATCTGTGACTTGGAAACAGACAGGACTAGTGTTTGTGACCTTCTGTGTTTTGGACTGTAAATTGAGACCCTCCCCTTAACCCCCGTTTAGAGGAGAGAAAAAGCGAAGTCAAATCAGTGAGGTCCTCAGCATCCCCATTGCCCTGGCACTCAATTCCTGTCTCCACCTACCTAGTATCCCAACCTACACCTCTCCTACCCCAAGCTCCATGTCTCTGCACCCACCCCCTTCCACACCGACCCTATGCCCCATTCCTCTGACCTTATCTGCCCTCCACCCCAACCTACATCTACATGCTCCTTAGCCCATCCTCAATGTCAGCCAATGGGGTGTTTTAAACTGGTATAAACAGGAACATATTTAAATTGTATGTAAATTAGCATTGTTCAGTTTTCTTCTCTGGGAGAGGTGACAACCCTAACCCAGACACATCAATCCTGGGCTCAGAAGAGTCCACCTTCACTGGGCCTAGCCTCAATAATACAGTCAGGCTCAGCTGAGGCCTTTGCTCGGGGACCCTGCATTTCAGGCCCAAACAAGGCCTGGAAGAAGAAGAAAAAGTCACACTTTGGTCCCAGGGCCGACCCGATGCATGTGCCACCAGTGCCCAGGCACATGGCCCCGGGGGGGAGGGGCCCCGTGCCGCTGCAGGCTAGAGACTGACAGACGCCACCGGTTTTTGGTTTTTTCCCCACTGGGTGTCTCCGACTCAGTCCTCCGGGGGAGGGAAGGGGGGGCGGCGTAGGCGTAAACTTCCTGGGAATCCCTGGCCAGTTATACGCTGTGGAGCTGAGCTGACACAGTCAAGTTGCAGGTAAGTAACCAGCCACCCCTCATCCCCTGAAACCCCCCTCCCCCCCAATTCTAGCGAGGGCTGGCCGGCCTTTGGGGCCCCACAGCAAGGCTTGGCACATGGCCCCTGAAACCCTTGGGCCGACCCTGTTTGGTCCTCTCCTCTCATCCAACAGTAGGTGTAGCAGCGAACACTGCCCCCACACTAACGCTCTCAAACAAGATTGGAGAAGACAAACCAGCGATACTGTGAAGCGTGCAAGTGTCAAGAAGAGTCCTGGACAGAACAAATTTTGCCAATGGGGAATTATTAAACATTTAGACTTATCAAATTCTGGCTTGGTCACTGCATTTGGAACAGTCCTAAACTAGGTTTAATAAATACAATTTCAGATAAACTGTTCTCTAGTACATCTTGATAAGCAAATGGAAACTGATCTATACCATATCTGAAATACATGTATAAAGTTAGACTAGAGAAGTTGTAAGAACAGAATCACTGGGCATGTTGTTAAACATGGCTTAATGGGGAAAAGTCAACATGGATTTAGCAAAGTTAAGTCATGCCTCACTAATTTGTTGGAATTCTTTGAGGGTGTAAACAAGCATGTGGACAAGGGAGACCCAGTAGAAATAGTGTACCTGGATTTCCAAAAATCATTTAAGGTCCCACATAAAAGACTCTTGTGCGATAGGAGGTAGTGTCTTACTATGGATCGATAACTGGTTAAAGGCTAGGAAGCAAGGAGTAGGACTAAATTGTCAGTTTTCACAATGGAGAGATGTAAAAAGTGGTGTGCCCCAGGGATCTGTATTGGGACCGGTGCTGTTTAATGTATTCATTAATGATCTGGGAAAGGGTGTTAAGAGTGTGGTGATCAAATTTGCAGATGGCACCAAGTTATTCAAGGTAGTTAAAACACGAGCAGACTGTGAAGAACTGCAACAGGATCTTACGAGACTCGGTGCCTGGGCATCTAAATGGCAGATGAGATTTAATGTGGACAAAGGCAAAGCGATGCATATAAGGAAAAATAATTCAAACTATGAATACACAATGCTGGGAACTAAGCTAGGAGTACCACTCAGGAAAAGGATCTGGGAGTGATTGTGGACAATACACTGAAATTCTCAGCCCAGCGGCAGCAGCAGTCAAAAAAGCAAACAATGTTAGGAGTTATTCGCAAAGGGAATAGAGAATAAAACTGAGGATGTCATAATGTCTCTATACAAACCGATGGTGCGATCGCACCTGGAATATTGTGTGCAGTTCTGGTCACCCCATCTCAAAAACGAAATAGCTGAACTAGAAAAGGTACAGAGAAGGGCAACGAGATGATAAAGGGTATGGAAAGGCTTCCGTACAAAGAGAAGCTTGACAAGCTGTGTCTCTTCAGCTTAGAGAACACTGAGAGGGGACATGATAGAAGTTTATAAAATGTTGAGTGGTGTGGAACAAGTAGATAGGGAATGGTTATTTACCCTCTCAAACAGTACTAGAACTAGGGGACACTCCATAAAACTAGCTGCGGGTAGATTTAAAACAAATAAAAAGGAAGTACTATTTCACTCAACGCATAATTAACTTATGGAATTTGTTGCCTGGGGATGTTGTCAAGGCCAGTAGTATAGCTGGGTTTAAAAAAGGCCTTGATAAGTTCTTGGAGAGTAGGTCCATTAATGGCTATTAACCAAATAGCTTACTGGATGAACAGTTTACGATTGGGAGCTAGGAGTGAACAATGGGGAATGGATTGCCCATTGTGACTGTTGGTTCTTCTCCCATGCGATCGATATTGGCCACTGTCGGAGGACAGGATGCTGGCTTGATGGACCACTGGTCTGACCCAGTATGGCACTACTTATGTTCTTAAGTTACATTTTAGAGTTTGTTCTCAACGACCAGCCAAGGCAAGTCAAAAACCTGTTCAACAGAACATTGTATTATTATTATTATTATTATTATTATTAACACAGAGACAGGGCCTTTGCAGGACTGGACTTAGGATTTTACCAGACCTAGACACTACTCAGGCTGCTGCCTCCCCCAATGCTATGCACCCTCCAACGTCACAAAAAAATTAGGTCATGTGCTGCTATGTTCAGTCCTTAACACACTGCTTACAGGAAGTTGTCAGGAAGCATCAGGTGCGAGTGCTGGGTTCAGAGTATTCAATATCCAAATTACATACAGCACAACAAGGCCCACAGAATGAAACCTGGGGCTCTGAAAGCCAAGGAAAATGGAAGGGAGACACCCAAAAACCATTGTTGGAAACTACTAAGAAGGAGACACACACTTCCAGAATGCCAGGGAGGAAGGTCTTTTGAAAATCACAGGAACACAGAACACAGCAGCAGGGGCCCATAAAATGAAACCTGGAACTCTGAAAGCCAAGGAAAATGGAGGGAAGAACCCACCCCACCAAACTGGAGGATGACGTAGGGGAAGGGTATTTTCTTGACTCCCTTTACTAGAATTTGGGCAGTAGGCAAGAGAATGTCCTCAAACTGCTGGCCGGCCCCACGGCTGCCTTATAGCTCAAGTTCCTGAGGTCCCCATCCCTCCTCCAGTTTTCTAGGCCACCTGGCTGAAGCTTTGCGTCGGCTGCCATGCGATTCTCATGTCCCCATAGCATGCACTTACATAACACAGCTTTCTGCTATACGCTATTGCGCATGCACACTGTCGCCACCAGCTTTGCTCTCTGGACCTGCTGGACTACATTCCCCAGCATGCAGTGAAAATGTGCGCGCGCACACACAATAGTGCATAGCTGCAAACGACACTATTGCGTGTGCTTGTGATTGGGTGATGGCTATGGAGTGCCACCACTGCGGAGTGGGTTTATGGGGGGCTCAGGCCCCTGGGGTGGGCTTCTCTGGGTGGGGTGTGGGGGACACACAGGTCGAGGCGGTAGCGTTGTGTGGAAGGGGAGTAGGTGTGCTGGCGTGGCCACATGGAGAAGCCTCCCAGTCGTGGTGCAGCCCCCAGGCTCGGTCCCCTCTTCCTGGACTTCTGCCACCGTTAAGAATCTGCCGCCATAGGCCCATCTGCCGCCTTGGGCTTCCCCTGCCTTTGCAGGAGATTTTCCTAGCTTCTCAGTTTTGGCTTCTTAACAGAAGCAGGTCATTACCTAATACCTTCAGCTCTAACACCTTTCCCTGAATTGGCCAACTGGACACACCACTTTTAAGATAAGCAACCCCAGAACATCTTACTTAGCTGAGCAGTAGTAAGTACCTGTTGTAAAAGTTGAAGCTGCCAGTTTACCACACCCATGGGCGGGATCCCGCAAGGAGGCCTTTAGCTATACAGGAGACCTGCCACCAAATCAAATCAGCTCACACTTCTGAATCCTAAAATCCTGCCTCCAGTCTTCCACCCGCAAGTCTTCTCCGCTGCATGCCAGGCCATCCAGTGACTGTCTCTCGGGAGGGTGAAATAGTGACTCATTGTTTCCTCCTGACCGTACATCAGTTGCCTCTTTTACTTGGTTCAGGGGCTGGATTAAGCACACTTCTTTTGTGTGTGTTACCAATAACCCTCATCCTGCCCGACTCCCGATCCATTTGTTCAGCAAGTTACCCCAGCGGCGCTCTGCCCCCCTTGAGAGGGGCCGCCATTCCCCAAACAGAACCAACCCCACCGCCGCCCGCCTCCAGGGACAGCAGGTGCAAAGCCGCCCGCTCCCTCCCCGGCCCGGAGAGCAGGAAAGTCCCTTACCAGCGGGAGCAGCAGGCCCCAGAGAACGGCCCGCAGCAGCCGAGAAGCTCCCATCCTACTCGGCTCCTTTCACCTGCCGCGCCGGAAAGAGGAACCGGGAACGAAGCCCTGCCTGGCCCCCTGCTCAGTCCGCGGCCCCCGGGCGGAATCCCGGCCTCCTCAGCCCTCCCTGCCCCAGCACTGAGCCCCACTTCCTGTTCCGCCGCCGCCACCGGGAGAGGGGGGAATCCCGCTGTCAGCTGGGCATGTGATCGGCCGGCCGGCAGGCACCCTCTTCCTTCTCCAGCCGTCGCAGCCTCTTCCTCGAAGGGGCGGATCCTGGCCTCTCTTCCCCCCCCCCCCATCTGTCACTGGCCGGCCTGCAAAGCGCCCGTCACCGGGGTATCTGGCCTCCGTGGCCAAGATTCGCCCAGGTATCAGGACTAAGGATGCTGACTGGGGCCAAGCCTAGCCGACTATGAGGCAGGAGAGCCGGTTGAGTGGCTTTTGCAGCCCATAACACAGACGGTGGGGAACCTTTTCCCTTCCAGGAGCCGCTTTGAATAGCAGTTAGGGTGAACTTGAGGAGGGTCCACAGATCATGGATCTATGGCAGGGAGGCGGACCCTTTTGTCCCCCCCCCTCCCCCAAGGACCACATTGAGAATTAGTGGTGAGGGTGCTTAAGGGGTGTATTTAAGAAAAAGGAGGGCCTGATGGATCTGTGCCATAGATCTGTCCCCTATCTTTGTGTACATGCTCTCATCTCTGCTATCTTACCCTGTGCTCAGTTTCTCAATGGCTGGAGATGGAATCTGGATCAAAAGGGCTAGAGCCAGCAATAGGAAAGGGACCACATAAGAATTTGCAGAGCTGAGGTGCCCCACCCCTGATCTATGCCATGGATCTGTGCCCCTGTCCTTATGGGCACGCCTTCAGCTCTGCTCCCATCCCACACTTTCAAGGGCTGGGTGTAGGAAGGAACTGGATCCAGGGGTCAGATCCAGGAATCAGAAACAGGCCAAATTAAAAAATGAGTCACAGCCCACATTTGGCCTCTGGGTTTAAGGTTCCCCACCTCTGCCATAAACCAAGGTAAGGTAGCTATACTATGGGATCTCAAAGAGAGTCACACCCAAGGAGGATGAGAGGAGGGGAAATGAGTTTACAATTGTACTGGGCCACCCAAAGCCACATTAATTTTCTTTCTTAATATGCATTAGAATATCAATAAAACAATAAGTGGTGTGTTTAAATAAAAAGAGAGTTTGGTCTCCAGCACTTGATTTCAAAACTTGTGACAAAGGATGAAAGGCCTCAAAGGACCCGGTCCTACTGTTCGTGGCTAGGGTCACAATCCTGATTGATATCTGATATAGTTTGCATTGGGTTATTTTAAAGTCTCAACATGGAGTCATTGAGGCAAAGATTTATGGAGTCATTGAGGCAAAGATTTAAGGAGTTATTGCTGTAACTGAACTGCTCCTCTTTTTGAGCTAGTCCGTTTTTCCCAATAACAGTGCAGTTTTCCCCCAAAACCCATGCTACCCTTTCCCAATGCTTTTCCTGCACATTAAATTTAATTATTTATTTAAAACATTTGCAGGAGGGACAGGGTACAAAACAGCTCGGGGTAGCTTCCAACAATAACAAACAATATAAAACACTATAAAAAACAGTTTTAAAACAATCAAAAAGTTAAAAACTTTTAAAACAAGGCCCCCGGAAACAATTTCAACATTAAAACAATAGAACAGGGTAGGGGAGAAAAACACAACCCTAACCCCCC